>PQVD01001625.1:0-69036 GCA_003012265.1 Setaria equina
TTTTTTTTTTTTTTTGTTGACGGAAATGTATAACAGCAACGGTCTGTTCAGCCTTTTGAGCAGATCTGTAAAGAATAGAAATTTTGAAAAAGTGAAGCAGGAATTAAAATTCAGAAATCTTTGCCATCATTTCGTCATCCTTTGTTTCTAACTGTTCCACTATATGGGTTAAATTCCTCTCTTGATAGCTACTCCCACTTCCTTTTACTACCTCGTTCTCTACTTCTCTTTCTAATTTATAAGGTATGCGGTGCAAAAGACCGGAAATATATAGACAATTTCACATGATGTAAAATGTACTTCAAGATTGTAAATAGTCAAGAAAATTTCCAACGAAACAGGCCTAGCATAATCAGTGCACTGCTGATGAAAGCTTTTCCAGTGGAGTCTATAGTAGTTCCCTGAAGTCTTATCCCTATGAAACACCTAAAACTGATTTTCTGAAAATTCATCATCAATTGCCAAATCCATTTTTCACCAGCATTACCATAAAAAAATAGGTTAGTTAGGTAGAACAGAAAAAAAGTCACGTATCTCCGCTTCAATTAAGACACTGCTACATTTAGCCTGCTTGAAAACTTGAACCGCTATGCTGAAATGTGGTAATACCTTTAAAACATAGCTGAAACTTCAGGCAAGACAGAAAAGAAACATAAATGGGTGGTGAAATGAAGTTGACTATAGTCCCATAAGGAAGTTAGTCCAAATTGTTTAAGGATTAATTTTCTAATTTTATGAGCAGGAAGAGTGAAATTTATATTTAAAGTTCTACTAAAAGGAATTGTTTTCGAATAATTTTGGTCGAGTAATATTAAATAAAGATAGCATTTTGTCATGTATGACGTTGTTGATGTTGTTCATTTGTAGATTCAAAAGTTGAACTCTTTTAGTTAACGCCATATCACGATCATCAAATGCTGACTTTCCTGGCACTAACTTCCAATGATTTCAAACATCAGAATATCAATATTTTCAAGAATTTTAGCAACAGTCTTCATGTTTAAAGAGACTTGTTAGATACCTCAGTTTAATATATGAAAAGATAAAATTTTTCCTCAGATGATAACCTTGCTGAAGAGCTTAAAAACATCTCGAAATAATTTCTAGATCCCTCAGAGGTCTTGAAAAATTTGCCAGCTTTTGAAATAACAAAAACCATTGAACAATTTCTTTTAAGTATTCATAACTAATCATAACCGTCGATGGCTTCAATTATGGGTGTAGCTAACAGTCCAACACCAACAGTGTCTTAGTGATTTAAGAAGGCACGTAATCATAAGGTACTATTTTTTTTAAATTTTTATAGAAGAAAAATAAAAAATAGAATAGATAAGTAATGTGCAAGTCCTTTTCCTGCAGTTCATCATATGGGAATGTTTAGCAGATCCTGATGGCAGATTATCAATTCTAAAACTTTCAAATAATTATAAAAAGTCAGCGCTATATTATTTATCGTCATTTAATCATAACCAAATGGTCTAGAATTCGAATGGAAGCCAAATTTTCGGACAAAGATCTTAGGATAAAAATATAACTGCTAAAATCAAAAGCTGAATTACTTACCAGTTCTAGTGTTCATCTCTTCTAGATGAAGCCATTGCGGAGGTTGCCACCATATAAAGTAAGCTGGTGAGTACAACAAGAATAAGCAGATTAACAATAAGAATAAGAGTATTCTTATCAAAAGTTTTTTCAGCAACCTCAACAATGCTCTGCTTACGAGATGCTGGAGGCGCCATCGTGCAATTTTTGCTGCTCTTCGAATTCGTTCACAAAACGCAGGCACGCACAGAAACACACACACACACACACACCGGATGAGTTCTGGATGCCGTAACTGTTTGGAGCTTCTTTCCCTGCTTATTTGTTACGTCTGGGTGTCAGCTGGATGGATCAACTAGACTCCTTGCCTTCCATTATATACTGAAAACACTCAGAACTTTCTAATTTCTAACAAACAACTGACACCTGATAGATATATGCTTCAGAAGAGGGACATGCACATATACTCATTACAACAATGCACTACAAGTCTCGTTTCGCACTTCAGTCTGCTATATTATCATTTTCTATGTCGTACTCATTCCTTCGACATTCCATACAAATTACTTGTTTTTTGAAAATAGACATATAAAAGCTTCCCAGAATACTCCCAAAATTTGCATATAATGATCAAGATCCGATCCTTTTAATCATTTGTACAATGAATAGTGTTGCTTTCCATGAAGCAATGGCATGAACAAATTTTCGATAAAGGTTAACATTTTTCGCATTTAAAATAAGACAGTATTTTCCTTATTCCTTTCCCACATTACAATAATCCAAGTTTAAATGGAAAAAACCCGACGTTTTCATCAGCACTCATCAGTCATCCAGTTCAGCGCGTTTATCACTGGTGAAACAACTTAAACTTGAATTAAGCATGCCGGACACATTTATGAAAATCAGGAGAAAAACATTCGTTAGCAAGCGTTAACAACTCTGTTTAATTTCCCATATTTCTCAGAAACATGTACGATAGTATTTCAACTTGGAATAATTGTCGCCTATTATTTTATTAAAATTTCTATTAAATTATGAACAATTGTCGAATTTCTGGATAAACTACAAAATATGAGTCCGTAAAACTAGCCATATTATTACGCCACACGTCCGTGCTTCTTTACTTTTTTCAAAAAAAAAGTGAAAATAGAATAAACAATTGTAAGGAACCAAACCGTGTTCAAGCATAGCTAACACATGCTTTGGAAATTATCATTTTCTGACATGTAAAAGTCTTCGGAAATCAAGGTGCATCACATACGAGTAATGCTGAGTTGTGAAAAGCATTCACTTCCTTCACACACTGACATGTTTCAGCAATGGTTTTACAATATTCCCTACATTTTAGCAGTTTCGGATTTCTTGAATTACATTTTGTATCAAGTACACTCCCAAGAATAACGCATTCATGATTACGTAGTATATTTGAAAAAAAAAATTACACCTGGTGGTATTCGAATATCAGCAAAAACAAAATCAACTTCCTATTTTTTCACAACTCATACTAACATATAGATTATTTATAAAATAACCACTAAAACATTACATAGTAATTTTTCAATTGGTCTAGTAGCCCTCTATTAGAATTCTCAGCAATCTCGCCTACATATCATAATTTACCAAAATATAAAATGACATTTCCAACATTACGCTATACTATCCTTCATTAAGGAAATAGTATAAATTGCTGCTGATTTCTTTCGATATCATTCCTCACACACATTACCAATGAGGCCTATTTTTTATAATGAACACTTATGAAAGGGATTTATCACTTTTACAAATAATAAATGAACAAAAAATTTCCTGACAATGCACTTCATCGTAATCACAAAATACACTTTTCTTTTTCAATGACGGCTTTGTTCCTCTATCTTGAGTTTTTTTTGAGTACCACTGCAACATTATTTTGGCCTTAAAGTAATCGTATTTCAAAGTCTAAGTTACTCCCTGTAACAACAACGACAAATATATTTTTGCAAAACTATGTCGGAAAGATGTCAATGTATCTCGTGACTCTTCACACCGACTGAAATATTTTAAAACTATACATCATAAATTACTAAAATATAAAAAGACATTTTCAACAGTCTGTCATACTGTCCTTCATTAAGGAGATAGTACAAAATGCTTTGCTTATCATTCCTCACACACACTATTGACAAATTAACTGCTGAATATCAAAACATATGAAAAGTATCCTAAAGAAGGCTGAACAAAGTACAAATTGAGCCGAACTTGAAATGGTCACTAAAAGCCTATCATATCATAAATTTCACCGCAAATCAGCTAAAATTTAATCTTATCAGTCTGAGCACCGAGGTTAAACAATTTTTCCTGCACAAAATCAGCAAGCGCTTTTCTCCTTTCTATCTCTGAACCGGCACGGAACCTCCACATGTGTTCTTTCATATCCACTTCAGCACCTATTGTTACCGTGACATGCTGCAATATGTCAATTCATTGGATGCACATACCCCTGATTTTAACCACACAACCGCGATTTGGTACAAAGACGTTTACAGAAAATAGTGTCAAGAATTCTGAAAGAAATGAAAGAAAAAAAAAATTCAATACCCACACGAGATAGTGGCATAGACTGTTTATATAAGTAATGTGGACAAAATTATATTTATTACCTTTCCTACACGAGGATAATATGGTTTCGACTGTGGCCAAACCTCTGCCATTTGCTGTATCCATATAGGCAGAACTATTGGAGGGCTTGGACTTTCCATAATCTAGAAATTAACTTGAGCATTTTAACGATAAAAACATTTTGCTCAATATCTATGTTTCTGTGAACAAAAATTCTTAATTATTATTATTGAGTGTTACAACAAACATATGATTTAAGGCAAAAAAACAACAATACAAACTCGCAACTTACCATACGCGCTACACCCCATTTAATGCGTATCGGAATAGGAGTTACTTTACCTTCTGGAAAAATATGAATCCATTGATTTTCTGCAAGTTTTTCGATACAAAAATCAACTCCCTTTTGGTAGACACCTTCCCCACGCACAACGGGTACACATTTACCTAGCGAAAAAAACCTGAAATTTTGAAAAAAAAAAAACCACTTATACTGTGGTATAACCAAGCAATTGTGAAAAACAACATATAGGATTTTTACATGAAATCTTGAAAATCCAATTACACTACCCAAACTCTGCCCAATACCTCGGATGGAAAACAAAAGGTTCCCATAACTTCGAACACATTTAATACCTTTAGTGGTGACTAACCATGGAAGAGTCAAAACAAATGTTTAAGAATCGATAATTAATCACAACTGAAGATATTCATAGTCTAAAACACAGTTTTCTCTAATGAACTAAAGTGTTACACTAACCTAGTATGCCACGATTTGGTAAAGCATATGTTATGCGCTGCTAATGTGTATCGAAATCTCGATAAGTTAGAGAAGAATTCACGCCAAGTAAAGAGACCTGAAAATGATAATATTAATAAGAGAGATTATCAACGAAAAATTAAACAGAATAAAATTTAAGCCATGGATGAAACTTACGGCGATATTTGCTATTTTCAAATCCTTTCATGCATAAAACACTTACACCAAATTAAAGGATCATCCATGTTACTACGATGATTTGATACAGTAATCAGTGGCCTTGACTTATTTTCTAGAGCAGAAATAAGTCGATTTTTGTTAACCACAGATAGGCGATTCATATCTGAAAATAAGCCCCCAAAAACACTGCCATCACTCAACAACAGAACAAGTTCAATGAGATTAAACTACTACGAGAGAAACACAGCATTCAGTGAGTTACGAATCACGAATGTAGCTCATCTAAGAATAAGGATACCATAGCAGATAAGAACATCTAAATTCTACAGAATCAATACTACGTTCATAACAATATCAAGCATTTATGCATAAACGCAAACGTACTGAATGAGAAGACAAGTTTGCACGCCGAAAGGACGGAGATGAGAATAATCTTTGAAGCAAATCTATGTAATGCATTGGGATTCTTCGGGAACGGCCACTGGTACTGAAACCTTTGTGCTGTGTCCATTCTCCTAGCAACATTTGCAATTCCTGAAATCATATATGTAATATTTTTCACAAAATTGACGTATAACGGGAAAGAAACCCAGACAGCAACACGAAATGACCGTCTAAAGAGATATGGTTTCAATTCATTTCAATCACGTCATCCGCAGTGAATCGTGGTGCTACTTACCTATTTTGCTATTGGTTGTTCCTCGTCCAACACGTTTAGTATGGACGATTGGTAAATGCTTCGAGGTGCTGCTGTGCGGAATTTAAAAGCTTCAGATCCAGGAGTTCTACTTTGAACTTGGAAATGTGGAACACTAAAGTCTATGGGTTTCAAGATTTAGAGTTAAAGTTAAAGGGAACCGTTAGTTTATAATTCCAGAGGTGATTCATGACCCCTCGTAGCAATCCTATCTACATCACTGTATTGCTTTTCTTTTCAGGGATGCTGCCGCTTATCAAATGAAGGTTCTGATTACGCAGGCGCCATTTCAGAACTGTCAATCAAACAGAACTGTTGTGGTTAATGGCAGAACAGTGTACCATTTCAGAATTGTTAAGCGAGGCCGATTTACTATGGTACTTTTCCTTCTTATTCCTGTTTGACCTATTGGTCGAAAGTAGCAAACTTCATAAATGACATCAATGTATGAAGAAATGAGAAAAATAAGATAATTCAGAATATATGAACAAAATTGTATAGAAACAAATAGTAGTAAGCCTGCTGCTGTTGTATTAATGGGAATGGTAGAACTAACCTAGGAGAGAGAGGAAGAGCTTCTTTCGTGCGGAATAAGTTCAGATGTGGTGTAGGTAATTTTAGTCACGTTATTTCAGTTATGAGCATTCTATGCGAACAGTCCTAAGGTTACGTAATGCAGCTGATATGAATTATGTGGATGAGAAAGATCTGAACAAAATTGGTATGAGCAGGCCGGAACAGAAACGTTTGCAGGCGGCTTACTATAGGAGATTCTCCAAATCCTCGTTCATGGGAAAGCTGCGAAGAAAGATCCTTGGCAAAGGCACCAATTTCTTTCACATGTGTCTCATTCTTCTTTTGCTCACTTATCACCAATTACTATTTAGTCAAGTTATACAGTTACAATATTACTCATGTGATTCTGATTATTTTGCCAGGAAACCAGAAGAAAAAAGAACAGCATTTAGCGAGTTATCAAGAACAACACGTGATACCTCTGGAAAACATCACCCTATCTAAGCAGTTAGGAAAAGGGGAGTTCGGTTCCGTTTATCAAGCTGCTTGGAATAATTTAAATGACATTGAGCAAATACAGGTATATACCGTGCGATGTTTTATTGTTGTCAAGTTTTAAGTTATGAGAATCAGTAAGTCGGTTATTTTATATAACATGCTGATGCATAGACTTATCTCTACATCGCATATGGCGGTTTATGAGTGTTGTGGAGGTGATTCATGTGGAGAAACTGTTTTGATACTTATGGTTACAGTTATAAATTTCAAATATGTTTAACAAGAATGCTGTTTGAGCGTTTTATACACAGGGCTATAATTCTAATTTCTGTTGCAGGTAGCTGTAAAATGCATTGTGCCTGATAAACTATTTGCCAATCCACTTAATTTCTTGCAAGAAGTCGCAGTGCTGCACAAAATGCGTCACGAATGTGTTGTCAGACTTTATGGTGTAGTACTGGATACCAAAGCAGTGATGCTGGTGAGTGTTTGATTAGAGGTATTGTTTATCCACAATAAATATGTTTGGTTATCATTTGAGAAGGAAACACCATTTTTTACGGAAGTTTTCCTGCCAGTTTTTTCTGTCACTTATTTGTTCTGCTTTCAAGTTTTTATATCATATATATTTGCGTCTTTTCTAATTACATTATTTTAGGTATCTGAATTGGCACCCTGTGGTTCATTACTAGAGTGTCTTCAAAGGCCCTCTATTCGAGCTACGTTATTTATCGATACTTTATGTAAATTTTCGATACAAATTGCGCAAGGAATGAAATATTTGGCAAATGAAAGGCTTATTCATCGCGATCTCGCAGCACGCAATGTTCTTGTTTTTTCTCCGGAAAAGGTAAATGGACTTTCTTTTATCCTTTATTTTCTAGTATTGTGCATATTTCCCACAAATTAGCAAAACGTGTTTAAAAATCAGGAATGAAGATCGTTTAGAACAAATGTAACTGCCAAAAACACTGACAATTAACTTAAATTGAGGTTCTGTAGCTTGGCGAATTCCTTGACAGTCATTAATTCCAGGTGAAAATCTCCGATTTTGGTTTAAGCCGTTCGTTAGGCATGGGAGAAGATTATTATCGAAGCGAGTTTTCAGAATCGATAAAACTACCGATTGCTTGGTGTGCTCCTGAAGCCATTAATTTCCTAAAGTTTACATCTGCTAGTGACGTTTGGTCATATGGAGTGACATTATTTGAAATGTTTTCCTTTGGTCAGATGCCATGGGCTGGCTTTACCGGAGCAGAGGTTACCTTTCTTCCTTTCTTAGCTGGAATTAAATTTCGCCGGTAATTTGTAGCTTGGAAGCTTCTTCATTATGAATATAAACCCTCTGTTCAAGTCGTCCATAATTTTCCGAATTATCGTATAATAAATTCCTTAGATACTAGCAGCAATAGACTACCCAAATCTACAAAGATTGGAATGTCCGGATGCGTGCCCGATTGAATTTTATAAACTGATGATGCAGTGCTGGGCTCACAAGCCGGAAGAGCGTCCTTCTTTTGTGGATATCGTCCAACAACTTCCAGAAATCATACCTCAATCTCTGATTACTGTGACATCTTGCCATGACGGGATCATTGATCATCTTCAATATTCAAAAAATGAAACAATAATTGTACTGGATAAGTAGTAGGTGTTTTAATTTGGATTTTAAGTTTTTAAATTAAACATTAATTCCTTCGCATACTGTGTGGTGTAATCCTGAAACTTGTCTTATACTGTGATATGTTTTTATTTTACTTAAAATTTTTAATTCTTACATCATTGTAACTAGAAATTCCGGTGATTTAGGTTGAAATTTCAGTCCTCCGACATACCCAGATGGCTATTTCTGGCGTGGATGTATGCGCAATGGTAGAACGGGTTTGTTTAGACCTGAAGAAACAGTTGCAAAGCTCGCCATCGAATTGCCAAACAAGAAGTGCGATCAATATTTGTCATCAGTTCCCTTTTTAACACATGCAAAAATCTTTTCCCATGAAAAAGAAAAGGTACAAATCAAAAACTGCCGGAAATTGTTGATCAGTGAACCTCAAGGTGATGTTCACCATACTTGTCATGTTGGAGTTGACGGAACAGCTTTTGGCTTATTACAGGTAAGTATTCTTCCTGTAGAATTGTTTTTTCTGTTATGAGGACTGTTTATATTCTGAAGTACAGTTAATGTTTGAAAAAGAATGTATTCAAATTGCCAGCATCAAAATGTTAGTGGCATGAGTACAGCATGATCTAATATTTCCATTTTTTCAGTTTTCAGAACATAGTAAGTAACCTTCCTCCAATTTAATCAGAATTTGAATCTCAACTTATCAGTTTTTCAGTTCAACAAAAACGACATATCAGTAAAGCCATCCACAGCAGCAGTCTGACATTTTCTAGTTCGTTACTTTTATGTTTGTTCATCAGATAACCTTACATTTGAGTCCTAATTTTTGAATGCATATGAATTTAAAGATAATTTTCTAAAACTGGTCTCTTTTTATCCTTCAGTAAACAGGGCAGTTCCTGATTTGAATATATTTAAGTATAAGGGATTTATACACCTCTCGTAGTGTTTCGTGAAAATTGATAGCATTCTTTCAATACAGAGTTAATTTTCGTAGAATTTAGTACCTTATATATGTGTCATCGCCGACATTTACTTTCCAGCTGCTGTGCCTTTACGTGTTAGTTCTATAGTTCTTAAAAAAAAAAAAAGAAAAACGGTCACCAGTCAGCAGTGTAACTGTATGCTTCCCACTGTTGTTCATGTTCTAGCTTTCACGTTTGTTGCATACTTTTCCTTTGACATATATGTTATCTTTGGTACGTAGCTGTAATGTACCGTAGAGAATAAACGATTTCATTGGTAGAAATCTGTGTAGTCATTATGTTTATGGCTTAATACACCCAAATTCATTTTTAATAGAGAACAGCTACATTAGCAGCCTGTACCACGAAAACGCATATAATATTATTTGATCCCACGTGAGGATAAGGGCTGCTTCCCAAAAGCTAACAAGAGGCAACACACCGCTTACTAGCATGGTCGAATTTTTACCTTCCGTTTCAATTTATTCCAACTTCTTTGAATATGTAGATATTGAGAAACCATACATATTACTTACCCTTACCGCTACTGGCGATAGCTGCAACTGATACTGCGGTAGAACTCAACCCATGATCTTGAGGTCATACAGGCACATTCAATGGCCTAAATTCCTTCAGTTCCCCTATTTATTATTCTTAATATACATATTAATACCGATACCAGTCAGCTACTTCTGTACCCAATAGTATACACACACAACTGAGAAACCAAAAACAGTTGTTTAAACAAAAAAAAAAATTTCGACTCAAATACTTTAATATCAGTAGTTCAATGATACAAAAAAGTGTATGAAAATGCCGCCCCGGCATTTGTACAGTAGCTTCCAGTCGAACATGCCATAAACATCACTCGATTGGAAGAATAGCTATTGTAATCTCACAATCCCTTAAACTTATAGTTCAGTGAATAATACCATAGTAAATCAACAACAAAGTATCAATTTTCCCAGCAACCAAAAAATTCCTCATTCCGAAGTTTAAAAATGAGGTCATGTGCAGTGAGAAAGCCTTATAACAGACCTTTTATTTCTTAGTTCCAATAGAATGGTGATACTTATTTCATATATGAGTATACACTGCGTGTTAACCTACAACCGAAAACCCCATAAATTACCAAAAACTAGATACACTCTTCCATATAGGAAAATTGAGTAATAATTTTATATATACATATATATATAGAGAGAGAGAGAGAGAGGAGAGGGAGAGAGGAAAGAGAGGGAGAGGAAGGAGAGGGGAGAGAGTGTATATTGCTGCAAAAAAAAAAGACCAAGACCATACTAAATCATCGTTAAAATTTTCAAAGCACCAATGTATAATATAGAAATTAACTGTATTCTGCATAGATTAGTCGCCAACTTTAGTTGTTGGCTAGTCAAACTCAATGGAAAATTGTTCATCGGAGAATGGGACAAAAAAAAAAAAAAAACTAGCCTTCCTCTTATACTACATGTCGACCTACAGAAACGTTGCAAGGAATGTCGTGATACAGTTAAATTTTGTATTCAAAAGTACACTTCAAACCTGATATGGCAGAACGGTTTACCAACAAAAATTCAAATTCAAAACACTGAATTACAAATGTCGTCTGTCCAAATGTTTTACATCAGTTTATTTCTGACTAGGCGGAAGAAACCTGTTTTCCGCGATTGGGAGAATTCAGTGGGCCGTTCTGCAAAATAAACATTCAAACAAGAAATCACAGATTTCATTCGCCATATTGATATAACACTTCCACAACAACAACAACACCTATTCAGAAATAGGGAAACCCTTATTCAAAAAATAAGGAAACCTGATTTACTTTCTTGAAATGTGTTGAGTTTCAAGCAGACAGTAGCTGTCGAAGTGAAAATAAATTCCATAAAAAACTAGTGCTTATATAACATGCAAACATTATGAATTCCATAATGGTAAAGAATGCGTAAGGCATAAAAATTTTCACACATATGAGGAAAATCAATAAAATGTCTACAAATAATACAAATAGTGGCCTGGGATTGAAGTGAAACCAGTTGAGTAAAGACAAATAAACAGAGCAGTCATTAAGAAATCTGAAAAGCAACACCATAACAAGTAAAAGACCAAAGTTTATGAAAAATGATGACAACGTATTGATTAGAAATTCGTTTAACAACAACAACTAGTTACTTAACAATGGTTCGTTTTACAATTATTTCAACAGGATTAGTTGCAGCTTTCAATAAATCAACAATTGCACCTGGTGTACAACTGCTTACTGACTGTCCATTGACCTTCCAAATTTTATCGCCAATATGCAGTGTCCCATCAATATCCGCAGCACTACCACTACTGATCATTCGAATATAAATTCCTAAAATATTCCATTAGAATAGAAGCAACCAGGAGACCTAAAACAAAATATAATTCAGGTTTCCACCGTGAGTCCTTGCAATGACATAGTGCACAACCATGCCTACAGTACAGATGCAACATCTCACGGGTAAGACTGAATGACAAGACACTTCCGATAAATTTTAAACAAAATTATTAACAAATTAGAAGTTTTATCTTAGAAATGAAAACCTTAAGACTGGATTGAAATCAGAAATGAAACGGAGAAAGTGAGTGTTTCTAAATATTTAGAATTTTTTTTTGAAATTCGATCCAAGAGAAACCGTCCCCTTTTATCTTTAGAAATATAGCATGAATAGGCTAAGTTCAAGAACATATTGGACGAAGAAATTATAGCTAAATTAAACTGTAAGTATAGAACACGAATATACTTACCATCAAAGCCAGTTTTCTTTGCTAGGCTAAGACCTAGCGAACCCGAATGAGATTTTTCCAGAACGACTCGTACAGCCAGTTCGGTTTCATCACGTGTACTTATTTCTTTATCCGAGTGTTGCAAGCCTATCATTACTCTATCACCACCCTTTCTCAATAGATCCACCACTTGTTGATGTGTTAAATTTTGGACCTTCTCATGATTTACCTAGAAAAAAACTGCTTCAAGATAAACCCAGGCGTAATAAAAATATTCAACAAAATATTTCTAGATGCAATCTGCGCTAACCTCCTTTGTAACTAATTGCAAATTTCATTGTAAATGAATTGCTAGAAACGGCCGCGCACGAAAATTGTGCTCTCGGGAGATGAATTTAAAACAAACCAATATAATCTTGTCTCCCACTTGAATTTCAGGGCAAGAAAGTGCAGGATCTGCAGTAATTTGCTTTACATACACAATACCGCCACTTGATGCAATTTGAAAACCAAGACTACCAGATCCATTGCGCTCGAGGGTAACCATCGAAACGCCAGAAGGTAACGGTTCCACAATATCATCCAAGTCATCAGCCCAATCAAGATTTGGCTTCTTTCTACAAATACGAGAGCTAAGGCAACTTTCAGATGACTATACTATGTATACAAACGAATCTTTTCAAATACCTATAATCCTGCACTGATTTCCAGTCGTTGAACGAACTTCTCTGGTCAACGTTACTCTTCGTTACTCTCAACCAATCATTTTCATTTGCCTTAAATGGGAAATACGGTGTTGTGTTAGATCGCTTCGGAGAATGCTCTATCAATTCATCATCAACACCTTCGAACTTATACATGGATACTACCGGCATATTGTATCCCATTCCACATTCACCCTCTTCATTCGATGAAGCCTCCGGCCGCAAATATCTAAAAGTACTTCGGTCGACACCGATTACGAACTTATAACTGCCTATTTAAGCAAATGAAACAGAGGTAAAGAAATATATGTTCTTGACAATCAATTAAACAGCCATATCTAAGTAATATCTCAAACAGGTCTGAGTTTTTTAAAAGCTTTCCTTAGCATAAGTTAAGAACCAATAATTCGTGGTAGTAAAGTTAACTTGACCTTGTATCAGAAAAGAAATCATTTCCTTTGACAGTACTATGTAGAGAAGCGAATAATGGAGAAATTGGAACCAGTAGAGATTAAGAAGCGAATAAATACTATCACGAAATCAAAAATATTTCAAGATGGGCAACAATGAAAATAATGGCAGTAACTTACCCCACATCACCAATATTCGATTCATTTCTAAGATTTGACAACAAATCTTCACTGTTCAGGTCAGGCAAAGTATCGCCAACAGCACCAAAGTCGCTCACAGCTCTCGTACGTTTTTTCAGAATATTTGAACACTTCCTTGGGGCAGGCGGCGTTCTTGAACGCAAACCTACAAGTCATGAATATAGTTTATGGTATCAAAAAGACGCAAAGTCTGATTTAATCACTGCAAAAACTAACCTTCACTAACAGAGAGTGAATGATTTTTATTCCATTTCTGATCACCAACCACTGTTTTGTCCTTAGTAATACCAGAAGCAAGTGCGGATGTTATTGCTTCTAACCTTAAAATTTAAATTTTTACTGCAAAATTCACGAAGTAGTCCTGCCTGAGAAAACGATGACTCCAATTAAAACTTGGCGAATCACGAAAGATCCCTGGAGATAATAATAGGTTTCAGAGTACCTTTAACATTTAAATGCATGAAAGTCTAATAATACTAAAATGATCAAGCACAACCATTTACCGTAATGGAATATGAACAAGCAATTAGCAATATTTATTGAAAATACTGAGGAGCTTTAAAAATAGAAAAGATAAGAATACTGGATCAATATCAAGATTTTTATCGAAACAAAAATAATAAGAAAAAATGTGGACAAATGTTGTCCCAAAAACTCAATTTTATGAATTTACTGTTTTTATTAACATAATCGACATCTTACTAAATGGAAATTTATATCTGGTATTTGTTACGTACAAGGCTGTGTTTTTTAACCAACCAAGTATGTAGTCTACGTGAAAAGCCAAAGTAAACAGTACAATACCATGCATGACGATAAAAATTTATATTTTATGTAGTGTAAAAAAATGCAAAAAAAAACAAAACAAAAAACAAAAAATATTAATCTACCTGAAAATCTTCAGATGGACAATGTTGCCGCACCTTTTCACTAGATCGACAGTTGCATGCCTATCCTTACCAATAAGTGACACATCATTAACACTCATTAGTCGATCACCAACATTCACTCCCTGAATTATTTAATTTCTTTTTCTGAAGCTCAGTCAGAATGTAAAATAATAACTGCTTTTCAAGAACTCGAAATAAAATTACAATTGCTTTTGAACAGATAAATTTTAGATTAAAACTAACTCCTTCCTTTCCGACACCTCCGTCGGATACAGATTTTACATATACACCTTTTACACCGTTCAGATTACCATCAACCAATGTTAGACCGAGTCCACTA
The DNA here is from genome assembly GCA_003012265.1 of Setaria equina. Taxonomy (NCBI): domain Eukaryota; kingdom Metazoa; phylum Nematoda; class Chromadorea; order Rhabditida; family Setariidae; genus Setaria; species Setaria equina. The sequence continues at coordinate 14,674 of PQVD01001625.1, forward strand.
TTCGGATCCTTTTCCAGTAAAATATCCAATGTATATCCATCACCACTCTCAATAAATTCTTCAGGAGATAGCTCCTTCAAGAGCCGATCACCTGGGTGAACAATATATTACTTGGATAGTATTTTGAAGTTCTATGAAGAATAATTCATTTCCCTTCTTAATCATGTTTTCTTATAAAAAGAAAAATGATAAGGTTAAGAACTAAACATTTGGAACTTCAATATACCATTTACTGAACTAGCTATTGGTTTGAAGCTGGTATCGTGTACAGGCTCTGTATACTTTGATAATTTATCGCTTGAGGTTCCAGTAAAACCGGATTCCGGTTTGCTTATTATGTTCGAAGTATTCATATAATACACTGATGGTATCTGCAATGACAGGAATGAACTGCGAACATTTCCAATTATTTAGTAGGGGCTTAAACTGTTCGTATCACCTTAAACACATTAGCATGGCGACTATTCACATTTATACAACAGATTAGTTTTTCTACAACATAGTTACATTATGCTAAACCTAGCTTGTAAAAATTCCTTTTTTTAAGCACCAAGAATAAAACACGTACACCTAGAAACTACTGGTAGATTTTCAACTAATGAAAAAATAATTTATACCAGTGGTATAAATTATAGTTAAAAAAAATACAAGATGAAGCACAGACACCTTAAACTACACCATTTTTCAACAAATAACGGTTCATTCCGTAGACAAAACTAGCACATAAAGACTAAAAGCAAATGTAGTTATCAGTGTTTTCCATGTGCTCAAAATAAACTACTACTTTTACGGCTCCCTCACCTATTACAGCATGCAGTTCGGTAAAAAGCTATCATGAGCACGCTGTGATAAAAAAAATAATGCAGTTTAAACCTCTTCCATAAAAATAGTGTCTGCACCAACATCCGGTATTTTACGGAACTGGAAAGGACTATCACGTCTTAAAGTATGATTCCACTGTCGCATTTTTATCATAAAGCGATGCTGCGAAGCCGCAAAACGAACAAAATAGGCACTTCTGGAAAAGAAATTGCTGAACCATATGGACATATGCTTCTATACAGAGTTTAGAAATAGTAATGCTACGAAGCAAAGCATTTTCCAGAATTTAATGAAACATAAATACATGCCATACAAAACGAACTTTCCATGCATACTTTGTATAGTGGTCGGTATAGAAGACATTGGTGGATGGTTCGTGGATTTCGGAGACAATCACAAAGCGCTTCTTATCAAACTGCAAAGTCTGCGTATTTTGCCAAAGGTGTTCTATCTGGGCATGTCGGCCATCGCTAAAAAAACATACATCAATGTAAATTATTGGAATAATACAAAGGATTATTAAAAATATTTTTGAATGCTCTGTTTGGACAAAAAACATTCAGCATAAACCTTTCTTCCTCGAAAAGTATAATGCCACGCGTCATAATACCAATCCATTGTGCAACGCCAGTTTCAGGATCACCAAGGGGTGTATTACCGAGGTTTATTGATGGTTTCGATGTGAAAACACGATACAAATGAGCGCCATAATCAGGTAACCGTTGACATAACTGAAAAAAAAAATAAATAAATAAATAAATAAGATAAATAAAAATTGGCTACTACTTCGGTGGTTTAATAGTTTTGGTGAATATGTAAATTTCCAAAAAGACAAACTGCACAGACTACTAACTCAAACTGGTTTAAAACGGACCTCAATTTTAAGTTCCCCGTTGAGTGGCTCACCGATCACTATCACAATTCAGTCAAAATATGAAAAGCTATCGCCAACTGCATCACTGTCCATTTAAATAGCAATCAGTCGGTAAAATTCACTTAAAAATATTATATAAATATTGATTCGAATGTTAAACTTCGAAATCATACCCCTCAGGAAAAATCACAAAACTTACCAGGATAAAACGCTTCTCAGCATCTTGTTGCTTCATTCCACGATATTTCCCATGCCTTTCAATTACATCTTTAACTACCGCTTTTCTGTCGAAATTATCCAAATATCGCTGAAATAAAAATAAACCACTACAAAATAAATGGTAGGAGAAGACATGGCATTCTGGAGATTTATACGCTGTTTCTTGTTAAACCGAAATTTATCCCAGTGGAACTTTCAAACGATTTGGTCCTATCAACGCTGAGTAGTCCTCACAGAAATATCAAAAACTAAATGAAACTTTTAATAAATGATAATTTAACAGCAGCTAAAAAATAAAAAATGAAAGAGGAGAAATTTAAGGTCTTCACAGGCTAAATACCAAACCATATGTATTCTAGAAAATGAGTTAACAAAATTAAAATAAATGCTAAAAATAAAACATCAAGTTGCAAAAGGATTAAAATACAACCTTCGGTACATAATGCTGCAAATCAAAATAGTCCAAAAGTGTTACATTTGGTTGATCTAAGTATTCACTCTGCAAAGCAAATGCTGCTAAGTCATACAATAAATTCCGTTTTGGCTGAATACGATCATCCAGAATATCTCGTCGCAACTGTAAGTACAGTTCATGCAACACGACTTCAGTTCTGAAATATGCCTGCACAGTAATTATCATCTTCATTGAACATTGCTTTACATGCAACAGATGTAAGAAGTCTCATTTCAAGCTTCAATATAGCAAAAATCTCGAAAAGCACTATGACAAGTATATCTAAAACGTACTATTATCTGTCATTATATCTATCTAAAAAAAGCAGCAGTCTCTACAGCAGAAATTCTAGAGAAAAAAAAGCAATAAATTATGTTATACATGAACATGAAAAATAAAAAATGTATTCATAAGATGGATACTATATTTAATAACTGTATTATGAAAATAAACCGTATAAAAGCGATTGATGCTGGGTAATATCGAAAACGCAAATAAAGCGTATAAAGTCTTTTGGACGATCCATACTGTCTTGCATTTTTCCAGCCTGATGGTGCAAATTTTTCAAGACGCTGATGACCATCAAGGAAGAAATGTTCGCCATCTACAAAGCTGACAAAAATTGACGTGCAGGACCATTCTCATCATGAAATGATAATTAAATAATCATGACATGGACTTCCAATATTCCACTATCACCAATGCATGCTTTGAAAAAAATTCTTGGGGGGTACAGCGTCCTTTAGAATATTCTACTGATAAACAGTAAAAACATATTCGATTAAACGAAGCAGACTGACAAGGTCACTGTTCTTTTGTTGCAACGATAAGACATATCCCAATCAGGTCAAACATCTACACTTTACGACGTCTAGCAGTGATAAAACTACTTTTGTGGATGCAGTTTAGAAGCGCCTACAAGCGCAAAGAAAAAAGAATGAGTTTCAACACACCTCTTAGTATAGTTAAGCCAAAGAATGAATTCTCATTGAAATTCATGTGTCTCATCACAACATCAGCAATTTCTGATGCAACAGCATCAGAACGACAACTCACTTCAACGTGCTTTCCATTAAGTAGCTCAACGGTTACATCCGTGTGTTCTATCCTGTGTAATGTTACTTTTTTCTGTAAAAAGAAAATACTGTTTTGTAAAATATAAATCCTGTCACTTTCAATAGAGGTAAAAGGAGCATATTTATTCAAATCATGCAGTGGAATTTCCTTTCCTATGTGCAGTAAAACACCCTGAAACGTTCTAGTGGCTGTTGTAGGACGGAAGCTTTTCTAGACCCAAAATAATAAGTAGGACATGCAATACAGCAAGAACCACTAAAGCTGTATAAAGCATAAAATAAGCAATATATGATGTTAAAAATCTGTCAAACAACAATGACTTTTCTTTGTGCGGGTGCTTTCAAACATATTGATGAAGTGTTCGCATTTCTTACAAACTCTGGTTCTGCTTTCAACTGAAATTATAGAAATTAAAACAAAATGTCATGATAGATTTAAAAAGAAGCTTTAGTTTGAAAAAAAAAAAAAAAAATCAAGCGGTTAACCATCAAAACACTAAATTTTCCAGTAAACCCGTACAATGAATTTTTGAGTAATGAAGCTACTTGAAGCCTAAGAAGCTCATATAAAAGTGGTTAACTAACAAATCTCTCCTACACCGATTACAGGGTAAGTGGAAAATAAATAAAAATCGAAAATAATTCTTACCCTTCTCTTGAAATGTTTCGAGGAGGATTTTCGTCCACTTATTCTATTTGGCAAAAGCGAATTTCGTCTTATAAACTGCTGTTCTAAAAACAAATCAGAAATATAATGATCGAACTTGGAAACTGACCAAAACATGATATCCAGAGTTTTAACGAATATCAACAAAGCTTTTTTTTTTTTTTAAATACTTGCAGTAATAGCAATGTTTTATGCAGAAAAAGAGAATCAGAGGTTAGAAAAATAGCTCAGAAAAACTAATAGGTCAAAAAGATAATGAAACCACCGGCACTTGAAGCACTGGAAGCTTCCCTTGGAATGATTCTTTTAGCTTTCGAATCCACAACTGGTGTGGACGATTCGTTTCCATTTCCCTAAATTAGAGTGAATACAGAAATACTGGTTAAAGAATTTTTTTAGAAAAGTAATTTATATAATAAATCTACCTTTTTTGACAAAATAATCTCTGCCTGACCGTCATTCTTCATACTGTCTAATGCTCTACGATCAAATTCCCTCAGTGAATCTTGTACACCAGTAATCTAGAAAATAAGAGAATATTTAGTCCAAACGTAACAAATAGTTACGTGCAAGAAAATTAAGTTGATAGCTGACTTGCTTACTTTTATAGTTAGTACCAAAAAAACTAAAACTCCAAAAGGAAAGAGAAAACTGTGAAACTATATCGAACTTACGTTTTCGTGATCAGAAGATATAGTTGTGGAAGTAATTAATTTTTGCCCCTCATCAACCTAAAAATTGGGCAATTAAATTGGTGTAAATGACAGACATATAACTTTCTTTAATAAATATTTACACTAATGTAAGCCTGAATAAATGATGGTATTCCAAATTCGAATTTATTAATCAAGCTCTTCAATAACCAAGGCGACAAAAAGTTGACTTCTCAGTTACCTCTGAAATGGGTGACAGAGAAGAGAGAGAATCATTACATTCGCGGATAATTTCAGCAGAAAGAAGTTTGTGACCACTATAGTCCAGAATTTCGTCCACCTTAAAATCGCAAATTCAACTCAAGCACTTCCGAATCATATTTGTAAATTTACGATGATTTCAGCTTCAATAATAGCCTCTCCACCTCAACACAAACATACAAAAAACCTTCCTCACATATCCAGGTAAGTACTCTCCAACATAAGAAATTACAGTCTAACAATTAACCAATTCTTGTCACGTGGTAAGCAACACAGTTAATTGTGTAATGTAATTGCATATCTGTAATGCAACCTTCTCAATATGATCCATCGTACAAAATGTTGGCATTGAGGTCAGTTCATCGGTAGAAAAATTTTCTTCCTTGTATTCTACAATATCGTCGTCGAAATCGTATGCAAGAGATTTCGTGGGAATGTAGCTTTGAAGTGTTGATTCTCCTTCTTCTTCATTTTGCTCCAAAAGTATTTCAATTTTATCCACAGATAACTTTTGCTGTTTCGTTTTGTGCAGTTGCCTACTTTGCTACAAAAAATGCTAATGTGATTTCAGTAGTGAAATAATCTATACGGTCGCAATGCAAACCTTCACATTTGAACTCGATGGGTAACAGATATGATCCATCGTATGGGAAGGGTCAAAAAATTTCGCCTCCCGGTATCTTTGTTCATTTCTTTCATGTTACATAATTGTTCATGTTTCTTTCAGCTATCTTGGCAGAATGATTAGACAGAAATAAGTAATTACTCTCATGAATTTTTCTGAATCAATTTCAAAAAAAAAAAGAAATTTCGAGAGATCTGATTTAACTGATCAAAAACTGCATAGCGAAAAAAAAAATTGTGCCAAATTTGGATACTAAAAGAACAATACTTTATAAAGAAGTTTAATATTTCCGAAATGCTTCAAAATAGTTTCTTTCGTTAAATCGGAAAAAAGAAATTTACATTTATATCTCTTGTCTCTAGCAACACTTCTGCATTTTCACACATCGTTTTCGAACCAAAAGGATCTGTTTTTGGCAACGTCCAAACAGCTATACCTTCTTCATCGCCAAACGGATTTACTTGAGGCACTTTTGTCGACTGATCACGAATGCTATCCTAAAATAACATCATAATACTGCTTCCATTACGTCAAGAAATATAAGACATCTGAACATAATCAATAACCAATCAAAGCAGTACGGAAGAATTTTTATGTAACATCATCCCATTTTATTACTACCGTCCAAAAAGGATCTATTCACTTAAAAATAATACTTATTATTAGAAATGCCCTACGATCACGATACCTCACTCGTTTCAGCCTTTTCATGATTCCATTTCATGTCCTTCAAATCACCGTTTCCACCAAACGAATTTGGTAAATATTCACCCGAAGAAATATCTAACTAAAACAAGGAAAAATTATCATAACGATGCAATATACTGATTTGTACGACGATTTTGTACTTTTCCAATGCAAAAATAATTGCAAGGCGAGGTTGTGTATGAGGATTTCAAAGGAATGATACTAGGTGTTATATCAATGCTTTATTTCATACACTAATTCGATGCTAGCAGTTAAGAAATTTCCACACATCTCATGTAACGTTTCTAGCATATTACTATAGTCACTTACATCATCGATGTCTTCCGCCTCATCACCCATAACTAAAATATACATTTCTGCCAGCAGAGCTTTTGGATTTTGAATTGTAAGCTTATTTTTTGCCATTTGTCCAAGTCTGGAAAATTAGGGAAACTGTTTGTATAAATAAGTAAAAAAAAAAAAGAACAGAATGTATACAGCCTGAAGGATACGTAATTAAGGAACATACAACCATAAGAAGTGCGGTTACAGTAGTTAGAAAATAATGAAACAATAAACATACCGAGTAACAGATGGCCGTGTGGCAATGTGAGCAACTGTCATAACGTTCAACAGGGAGAACAAATCTGCACTCCCCGATTCAGCAGCACCAGCAAATCGAACAACTTCTCCGAGGCAATATACATGGACAGCACCTAAAGACTAATAAAAAAAATGTCGAGAAGAATATCAAATAAATTTGTAATTCGTATTATGGATAAAACAGTCCATTTAAAACGTATTTGGTAAGATGCAACTGCTGAAAACAAACTTGAAACGAACTCTCAACTTACAAATATTTCAGTTAAATTATAAATTGTATGCGAAATCCATGCCTTACCAAATACATCTTAAAACAATGTCTGTTGCAAAGGTACCCATATACGACTGCATGAAAGTCTACGGATAATTATATTAACAATAAAATTACCAGGATTCAAGAACGAATAAGTCTATTCTTCTACAAAATCTATTAAAAAAGTATTCTAGCCATATATAAAATATACCTGGATCAACATCAGTATTGCCTTCTTGCATTTCAGGAGGCACATATTCGTTGCTTACTTTATCTTTTGGAACGGACTTTATCTAGAAAAAGCCGAAACAATTACAGGAGCCAAAATATGATACAGAGTACAGTTTTATAAATCCATTATATCGGTTGACTTTATTGGATCTATAAAACAGTTTCTGTAAAAGAATCTTAAGATTTTTTAAAAAACCCCAACAATTCTGGAATAATTTTAGCAACATAATACGGTTTACACATAATTCTCAAAAGTCAATGAAACAACGAAATGAACAGACCAAGTGCCAACCTCAAGTTCACCATCGGTATGTAAGATGACATGCTCTGGGGAAAATACTCCTGCTGGTGTCTTGGCAAGCACTTCACAGCCAATGATAATTAGTGCAAGCAATTCGTCATCATTTAGGCCACATCCACGTACTTCGATTATTTCTGACAATGATACACCTACGTCACCCATTAAATTCCTGCAGAAATACTTGACGATTGCTGCTTTTACGGATGTTCCCGCGATTTTTTCAAATACTTTTAGGTTTTTGAATATTTTCATAGATCAACAATTACCTGCCACAAAAAGATCAATCTCCCATTTCCTTGCAGTCCTCCTTGTGACAATGTGTACGGCTTGCTAGAACCACAAGATAGATCTTTTAAGTCTGAGAAAAGGATGAGGCGGAAGGAAAACAATGAAGAAAAGAGGGAACGAAGTTGTGGTGAATCAGCCTGCCAACGTAGTTTTCTCTCTTACAGTTATGTTTACATAAATCGTGATACTAGCTTTAACTGTTAGATCCCCAAATATATCGATAATGGTATCCCTCTCCTCTAGGGGAGACTTAATCACAAAGACAATTTTACAGCGCTATTAGTGTACGTAGTATTTATCAGATAACGTGCAAATAAGTGATGAACATAATAATGACTGACAAAGTGGTGACAACCAACAATAAAGTAATTTGTGAAAGTACTACGTATATGATCGAAGTATCCTAAAGAGGAGATTTAAGCCTGGTATATCTATAGGAAAAGTTTGAAACAAGTAATTACTTTCCAAACTTACGTTAGGTATATATATCGCTGTTCTCAGGCGGTGCAATTTCGATAAAAATTAATAAAATAAGTCAAAAATTTAACAATGACTGCAGGTAACGAGCGGAAGAAGCGACGTTTCATGTGGTCAACGTGTAATGCAATATCTTTGCTGCAGAAATTGAAGCGCAAAATCGAAGCGGACGATGTGAAACTGAGAATTTGTTAGTTTCGAGGAAGATGCTGCTTACAGACAGGACCGAAAGTATCGACCATAAACAAAACACGGACATACCGACGAACCCTCCTCCCCTCTTTCATTCTTTTCCTCATCGAGCCAGAAATACCACTAAATCAATGGGAGCACCATCCACCGTGTACAGTCCTTTCCCATTTGCTGTTTCGTTATGAAAATGCAAAGTATCCCTGTTTTCGTTCCTGATTGGATGAATGGATGTAACGCTTGGAAGACTGCTTTCTATCTCTTTGGTAGAAAAAGTATGCAGTCATGGGCGATTACATTTAGTAGCTCCACTTCTATCAGACCAATTAACATTCTGCCTGGTCAGTGCCACCCATACAATTAATTCCTGATGAACTGACCGTTCGAAGTGATTTAACGTAACCTCCCTACGCAATCCATTAAGTGCCATTCTAATCCATAACAGAAATTGTTATTGATGCATCAATTTTTACACCATCACGACATCAAAACTTCTGTGCAAAAGTGTAGAGGAGTTGATAATCATCGATCCTTCAAGTTGTACACATCAAATAAGCTATACAAAACATATAATGCAGAGTTTTCATGACATCTTCTGTAAAAATCTTGTTTTCTGTTATTTTAAAGTGACTACATAATCCAAATAATGCGCTGCCATAAAAATTTTATTCAAAATAAAAAATGCATCGCTCACAACAAAAAAAAAAGTTTATTGCAGCATAAAAATCATATAAAAACCAATGAATTAAGCAAACATTGCATTCGTGTTGGCAACCGTATCCAACAATTTGTTGTCCCCTACTGCACCATTCTAAAAAAATGTATTTCATAAAAAAAGGAGGAAAACAGAACTTACGAGAGGGTAAACATGGCTTTGTTGTACAAGAAATTATGTTTCACGAGATGTGAGCATGCCAAAATAGTGCTACTATAAAAGTAGGAAAGAGAACTACCAGCGACCAAGAAAAAAGGGATAAATAGAGTCATATGAAAGCTGCTATTCTGCGGTTTACGTGCTTCTGCTGCTGTTTCGATGCTTTAGACTAAGTACCTAACAAAACATTACAGTCCTTTCTCCATTTGTGAGGATATATTCCATGCATAGGCAGTACTGCTACTCCATTTTTTCTTTTTTTCTACAACACGACCCGAAGTAGAGTGAGACGTTATTTAAACATTTAGAAATTTCTCTTCGGGTGTGGAAAAAGTACCTGTGCATGATAAAGGACTGAGCATAGGAAAAAAAAAACACTACTTACAGGATGATATTGCACTTTTTGGTCAGGAAAAGTATTACTAAAGTCAGCAGACACTGTCGGTATCTGCCTATTCCACATCTCGCACTCTATTTTCTCTGGTGAACACATCGCTCGAATTCCTTGTTGGTACATACCATAGCTGAAAAAAAAAAAGGGAAAAAGGAAAAACCATGAGCTTACTAGAAATTAATAATGGCCACTATAATGTAAATGATTTTGTCCAACAACAAAGCTTTGCCCGCTGAAAACAGCACTGTTTTGACGAATATAGTACTTACTCTCTGGGTTGCGGCGCAATATTTCCATTACTAGAGACGAAATTTGAAGGAAAACATGACGGTGCAGTACCGTTTACATGAGCATAACCTTGTGGAGGATATGCGCTAGGAGGATAAGGACAACACATGAAACCACACTGTGAATACTGTATGCCGCAAACGGAGGGATTAAGAGATGGCCTTAATGGCTGAGACATTGGCATGTTCGGCCCAGAAGTTTGCGGCAATGAGACAATCATCGAAGTGTTCATGGATATATTGGACACAGAAGATGGCGGCGGCTCCGTTGACTGCATTGGTTGTGGATATATCGGACGCCGACAGGGCCCTTGCATCAACATTCCGTTCTGATTAGCGAACGTACACGAATAGGGAGCTGGAACGGATGTTTGAGAGGAACAAGCTGATATCAAGGGAGGAATGTGACCGCGGGTCATTTTAATTGCTTCATGCTCGTGTATCATTCGATCCCATTCTGTTTTAGCTTTATCATACATTATTTGCTGTTCAAGTGTCCGCATTTTCTCCAGCTTTGCATTACGATCTTGTTCTCTAAAATATAAGTTAAAATACAATGGAAAAAGTTACTGTTTGTAAACGAGTCTAAACAAAAAGGATCACAACAACCATAAGCATCAGTACACTTGATATGCTGACGACGGTTGCACATGACTCAACAATTTAATGATTAAAATATCAGTGGCATATGAACACTGATGCTTTAAGATTTGAATTTTAACTTCAAATATATAAGATTTTAAAGAAACAGAGGTCTAATATGAAAAAAAGTTACCCGCTATGTAAAACTTGCAATATCTGTATAATTGGTTAGAAGAGTTTAACCACTTAATCAAACCTCCCTATTAGAAAATATGCAAAGCGCAATAAAAGATATTCCGGTTCACATCTACGTTGTACTAATTAAACTTACCTTCTTGCAGGCTGACTGTTTTCAGATGTACGACACAATTTTGAAGGAGGCTCAAAAAGCGAATCTTGTGTCATACGTTCCATTCTTCTGCAAAACATAGAGAATGTTACACACAAACATAAATTGAGTCCTAATTTTAAAATCAAAAATTTCCCAGATGATGAACGTTGGGGTCACATTAAACAATACCTTAGTGGATTGTCGCCGATATCAGTGTGGTCATCTGGGTTGAGCAATTCTCCAGAAGGTGTCTCAGAGGGATTACTTGGTGGATTTCCACTCGATTCTCCACTTGTCTGTGAAGGTGTTGGAAGCATAGTACTTGAGGGGCTACATACAGAAGGTGTACCACATGACCTCATCGGTGATCCATTCCTATAGTCTTGCTGAAATTTGAGAGTTAAAAAAACTTAAGTCATGGTCCCGTTAACTTCGAATACTTTCATTTCATCACTAGAAATACCCGTACTTTCATGCCACAGCTCTTAAAGTTACTTTTAGGATTCCATGACAACCGTGCAATCTGCTACCTCCATCACGGACGTATACCTATCGGTTGGGAATATTCCCATTTAATGTGGCTAAATACAGAATCATTTAAGAAACAACCAGAAAAACATTGTCAGTGTAAAAGAGGAATACATCGACTGAAAAAAAAAAAAGAGTACACGCGACTAACCACACTACGTCTTTTTTTCTTCGACACGGGTGCCGCTTGGCAATCATCCGTGAAATCGCATTTGGACGTGCTCGGTCGGCAGTTCGCTTCATGCCAGGCAATAATCGACTCATATTTCTTCTGACGTACGCCAATAGCCGCATCGTTTGCCATTTTTGATGAAAATACATATATACGTCTTCCCGCCTGAAGAAAACGCTATTCCATATGAACAACAGAAACTAGCATACAATCAGCAATATCCCAGTAAGTGGACCTGACTCTATGATGCAATGCCAGAAAACTGAAGTTGACCAGGTTGGAATAGATATTTACTAGATAAATAAGACAAACATAAAATGGACTGAAACTCTCACCGAAACGCCACCGGAGAGGCGTTTTCTGCATGCAGTCAAACTGGCTCCCCTCCCCCCTCTCCCATTTTCAGCATCGCCCAATGACAAAACCAAAATTTACTTTTTGTTGCCGAAAAGGTAACTCGCACTTGACAGCACATGGTGACCTGATAGAGTCTACAGTAGGAACCTGAATGTCTTCGCCGCTATGAGTATAACGGCTTCCAAATCCAGGCCAAGAATTTGCTGATGGATAACTCGGTGATGGTGTCGAGGTCTGCTTCAACGTAACCGATGATGCGGATGTTGGCTTCTTGATATTATAAAAATCAGTGCATTCTTCACCCAGATCAGTGGTAGTATCGGCTTTCGTTTTACAGTGTCCAAATGTTGCAAAATCATGACTGGGATAGTGTGGGCCGTGTGCAGCACCTCCGTTATCCAGTGACATTCCAAATATCTATAAAGTTATATTTATTTTAGTCAATGTGGACTGTACTGCTTCTGAAGGCTTAAGGGCTTTATATAAATAATGAGAACACAGGACTGATAAACGAAAGGATAACGGCAGAATTATATGGCAAAAGATACAGTGTCAATGATACCAATCATGAAGCAGCAGCTCAAGTATTTCTAAGAATTCCCTAACTGCATCCAGAACAACCTTCACGATAAAGCATGAAACCAGTCCCAGTAAAAAAAATTTATGCCGTAAACACTAGATTCTTGTTTTCCATTACCTCTATCATCAAATTATTCTGATGTTAACACTGAAAAGTCCAAAGTGTGCATGACTCATGCATGTAGAATCATTTTGTTGCTTAATGTTCAACCGAAGCTTTACTACAACTCAGAAGGTAATTAAAGAAAAACGACACTCATTTTTCACAATGTCTGATTATTATAAAGCGGAATCAGTAAAAGTTATGTTAAACAGAAAAGAGAAAAAGAAAAGATGCTTCTTGTGAGTACTATGATTGAGAGGAATCAATTAAAAAGAACGCTTTATAATCGATTATCATGAAACTGCTTTCGCATAAATTAGCGATAAATTATAAAAAAATTTTTACACATTTTGCTGGCAAACCATAAGACGACACTGTATAGTCAATATTTTTGAAGTTTCTAATCAGTTGAATATCACGAAATTCAAATTAAATTTCAATACAATTACTTAACATCACAGACGTGACGTCACCAGACCCCCGCCCCTTCCCCTATACCATCCGACGACCTCCGCCCCTTAAAGAGAAAACCACTTCCGATCACTACTACATGGTACTACTAGATTACAAACCGATTAGGGGCATAATGCAACTACTGCGTTTCTCCCGTTTTCTTTCCGTATCATCGGTCGCTGAATTACAAAGTTGTGTTTAAACTGTTCTGCTAAGTTACGATCTTCTCACCTCTCATGCTGTGTTTGATGCAGAAATGAAAATATACTTTTATTCTGTGACGGTACCTCCATTTTTACAGCAGTTAGGAGGTGTCCTATGCAGATTTTCATATCCGATCCATTTATTGCCAGGATTAAATGAATCTGTGGCAGAAATTCTGACTTCATGGCTTAAAATAAAAAAGAGCATAAGAGAAGTCCTACAGGCCTTACTTACACCATGATCTAAAATGATATAATTTTCATGCTGTACTGGCTGTTACTGTTGAATACTTTAATTCCGATAGAAACCTATCCTAAATTGCTAGTGAGAACTGTGAAACCCGTTCAAAATTTATGTTTACAGGCGAACTACTTAGTTCATACGACTTATCCTCACGACATTATTTTTAGTGACAATTTGTCGACAATGCAGCCGGATGAAAACAAAAACCTGCGGGATGTGAGGGACTATGGGCCTTCCGGTATGTTCATGAATGAATGGTTGTGCAGAGTATCTCACTTCTCTCGACTAAACTTTCCGACATTCTTTTCCTTTAAATTCCAAACCTTCAAGAAAACTTCCCATACTTCAAGGATTGTTGCATAACGCGGCCATGTGCATATGTAGTGGAAAAACCAAAAACCTGAACACGACTATGTTTGTTTCTGGGATGGTGACTATGTGAAGTAGTGGCTCTGGAGCTCTTTGTTATCTTGCAATAAGTTTACCGGGAAGGTCACGAGGGCAACAAATGTTGCTGTGCTGGGGATGGGCTTGCTATATATGCGGACTTTCCTTCGTAATTTTCGTTTCTGCACAAATGGCAATGATTTCAATAGAATTAGAAATAATTTTGATATGGGATATATAAGTTATGAGCGTAAAGCAATCAAACTTGGTATCTGGGTATCTGCATGATGTCAAATTTCGGATACTTGCTTTAAATATGCAAATTTTATCGGATACATTCTCTTAAGGAATCGCAACCCATAATCTAGAAGATTTATATTTTCGTGTTGATTTACTGAAAATCGACTTATGGCAATATATTAGTAGCACTTGTGACAACTTGAGTACAATCCTGTATTATGTGAGCGAATATTGAGGGAAATTCTGCGCTGTATCAATTAATGTGAGAAATAACCTCTTATAGAAAGTTTTTCTCTTTTTCTTTAGTCCAGCACAATGATATACCGAATTCCTAACGTATGTTCCCGCTAATGACATAATGTTTGGAACTATTAATAATGTTTTTAGTATCACGTGTAGGCTTTGTAGAACTCGTATTGAATTAATTTCACTTCAGTCATTAAACCGTCATTGTTAATTTGTTAATTTGAGGGCTGTTGCAGACAGAATCGAATATTTGACATCAAATGCCTATTTTCGCTTATAGAAGAATTAGACTTCTGATTATCAGTGTATTTACGCTGCCCTTTATATACTTGCGCGGACTTCAGATATTTGATTTGCTAAATTCTTTCGATAATGATGTATTGTTTCGAAAGAAAATATTTGAAAAAATGTTGGATTATTGCAGGTCTTGCCGTACAAAATACAGAGTGCGGAAGTATGACTCAGGTTCGGGCTGTTTATGAATTCGAAGCGCAGCCAAATTCCGGAGAATTGTCAATTTCGGTGAATGAAGTTCTTACAGTTGTCAGAGAAGTGTGTTTTTCCATATTTCGTTCTTTTAATAAGGTTCCTAGGTGTGTCGGATAGATTTAACGAATTGGTCATATTGTGCCACCGATAACAACTAATAAATACACAACAGTTAAGATAATTTTCTGCGTTTGCTGCAACAAGTTAACTTGATAGCAATAAGGGGATTGTAAAAAGGAGAGTTTTGTTAAACAGAAGAAAATTGGCCAGAAAAGCGTGGTTGTTACGAGTCACGATTTCGCAAGGAGGTTGCAATTTTGGGTTTTTTTTCTGTTGCTGTTTTTAGTGTTTCATTTTTAAATCCCTGATGTCCACACATTTTTTCTTCAGGCTTTTTTTTTTTCTTAAACTGATTAAAGCTTAATTGCAGGGTATTCAGGGGGGATGGTTGGAAGGTCGCAATGCAAAAGGACAGCATGGGCTTTTCCCTGAATCATATGTTGTAAAGATCAACACTTCACCAACTCTTCCAGAAGTAAATTTTCCATGTTTTTAGTGCTACTTTTTGCTTAATTTCAATACTGAATGGTTTATTTCTAGAATCTGACTTGCATAATCTATGGGGACATTTCATTTCGTATGAAATGTTTGGTAGTTGACTAAGTGGGTTTACGTTTGATCTCTCATTGCTTGGGTGTTCAAAGGAACTAAATCGGAACACCTCTCTTATCTCGTTTTTTCCGCTTTTCAATTGACATATTATTAGGTTCACTGATGTAGGATTGTCACTGATGTGAAAATGTGAGAATTAATCTGAGAAAGTTTTTCTCTGGAAAATTGTGGTAAGTGTGGTACGATTGCTGATAATGGTCTCTAACAATGTGCTAAAGCCAAATAATTTGAATAGATGGTATGGATTTTGGTAGATTTGATAATATTTTTTACGAGGTTTTCGAATGCATGTCTGTTAGTTGCTTTAGCTCTGCAGCATTTTTCTCCAAATTCAAACATTTTTCTTGGACCAGTAGCTCTTCAAATACGAGGTTAAGAAATAGTTACGCAGCAAATTATATCAATTCTTTGCTTTTTATTATACATGTAACTTTTTTTTAACAGCCTACTTTTTTGACCTATTTTAAGGGAGTCGCTGTACCGCATCACAGTCCTTCAGCTTTTGCTATTGAAGGCAGTTGGGATGCACCGTCAGGACCAAGTCATTATCCACAATTACCCAACCCATCAAATGAACAGGTTCTTACTCTTTTTTTCAGTGCAGTTATTGCTTCACTGGGTTGTATCCGTATAAACTGATCTCATGATGCCGCAGAGGTTCTTAGTTTGTGATGTGTAATTTAAGTTATACCGTGCAGTTGCGGCTTACTTTAATTCATCCGACCCACGGTTGCATAAAAAGTTTTACACTAAGCTTACTGTTCCAACACGCTCTTTGTGCTACCAAACACTTTCTTCACGGTCTTTTTAGCTGGTGATTAATTTATTAACAGTTATAATAGAAATATGAGAAAAATGAATGTGTTTACTTTCAGCAGTTACATGATATAACAGCACCACCACCAGTATTTGTATCAGCCTCTCATGATGATGACGATTTCGATGACTGGACCGAGGATGACGAGGAATTGTCTGTATGTAATCTTGTTTTCTTCCGTCAAGCAGTTAGTATACTTTTATTAAGCAGTTACTGTATATCTTCCTGCTTTACGGATACAGTGAAATTATTTGGTAAATTACTTTTTTGTACTTAAGTTTTTAAGCCTCATCTCTTATCAACTTTCACAAACCGCGTCTTCTTCATTTTTATTGAAATTCATATCATTGAACTCCTTAGCGAATGAATCGGCTTCTTTTAATTTTAGAAAATATCCACATATTTCCTGACTTTCTCCCTAGGGTTTTTCCCGGTCTCCAGTTTATTATTTGATTAAGATAAATATTGTTGTAGAAATTTCATGTAGTATTATTTGTCTTTTGTATTTCTAAATTTCCATAAACACAGCGAAAGGATGTTATTCAAATGTATCTCTGATCATGTTCGGAATATTCACTTTAACTTCACAGTTCGAGGTTTCAAAGCTGTTCAAGTATTCAGAAAATTTGGGCCATGGTTGTCGCTGTTTGCTTGTAAAGCGGACTTTAATATGCTTACATTTTTAAGTTGCAAATCAAAATTGAATATTTCCATTTTCTGATTGAGATCTCATGTGTTCAAGTATTACAAGTATTATTGCTCACTGTTTGTTTCCAAGAAGTTTTTAGATATTAAAATCGGAGATGATGAGAACTCCAAATAAATCATTCGTAAATCATTTTCTCAAGAGCATTTCTTTCTTTTTTTTTTATGTATTTATTCAGGAGAATGTATTGATCGCGGGTGATAATTCTGAAATACAAAATCAGCTATTTGCTAGTCGAACTACTAGAAGTGATGTTCTGGTCAAGCAAGCAACAGTTAGAATGAAGAACATTAATCGGTAAAATGTGTTTCCGTACGCTCTTCAGTGCATTCCATCTTCATCTCAGATCCTGTAATTTAACCGATTTTAATTTTTTTGTTTAGGAATAATAACGTATGTACACTGCTTATAGATTCTCCAATTTCGTTAAATCAGGCATGGAAGATTACATCTTGCTCGCTTCAAGAGTCACAGCAAAAACTGAGGAACATCATGAAATAATTGTAGGTTTGATATCACAGTTACTAAAAAGTGGTCGAATTTCAGATTTTGCTTACACTTTTATTTAATATTTCTAACACTAGGTGTTGTTATTTAGGAAAACACTAACATATAATATGTTGGTCACCTTTTAGCTAACAGCAGACGGAGCGGAATGGATTCCAGTTGCTCAACCGTATTATTGCATCGTTGATAAACCGAAGAAGGAGTCTAAACTAAAAGGATTGAAAAGTTTCATTGCATACAGCGTTAAATCCTCTCTTAGTGGTATACAGGTGAATTTACGTAGTCTGTTACGTTTTATTGCTTTGATTTAGTTTAAATGGGTTTTATTTTTCTAATAAATTTCCAGTGTTGAACATTTTAACTGTATTATCGATAGACAAAAAAATTTTTTGTTTTATTTGACGCATAAATGCTGTGTGTGAAAAAAGACATAGCACTGCAAACTGCACTCCTTACTAAATAGTAATCAACTGCAACAGTAAAATTAGCTCCATGAAAAATACAAGATTAATTGAAATGCTAATACCTTGCTGTTGTTTTAGGTATCACGGAGATACAAACATTTCGATTGGCTTCACGAGCGGATGTCAGCCAAATACATTTTAATACCACTTCCACCACTGCCAGAAAAACAAGTTGCTGGTCTGGTTGCACTAAATGAAGATAGAATTTTGCATTTTCATGCGGATATTTGCAGTGTAGATGAAAATAAAGTTCTTTTTCCAGGTCGTTATGAAGAAGATTTTATTGAACATCGCAAGAACATCCTACAAATTTGGGTAAATAAAGTATGCAGGCATCCTGTTCTCAGTAAATCAGATGTATGGATACATTTCGTGACATGCACAGATGAAAAAAAGTGGAAAAATGGCAAAAGAAAAGCCGAAAAAGATGAATATGTTGGAGGAAATTTTCTTTATTCTGTAACAGTTCCAAATCAGCCGCTCGATAGCAGTGATGTGTCTGTATTTCTTTTCTACTTTTTTGCAAATTTTATTCTAGGGAGGTAGTCTAGTTCCAGATTATTTACGTCACAATTTTTGTAATAATTGTCCATTGAGCGGCGAGACCACCGCATCTGAAGCAATTATATTAGCTAGTGAGCATTTTGGAAAGGATATCGAATCTTTCTGTCAAATGTTATCTCTTTCTGTAAAATGTTAATATTACCTATGATATTATATTGTTTCTAAATATACAGCGCAGTTCTTTTCTGATTTAAGTGAACAGAAAGTGGATAATTTTACTCGTTCAATGCGAAGTTTCGAAGAGAGTGTTCACTTCATGTATAACCGTGTCAGTGAAACCCACAAGAGACTTGCAGGACGTAAGCTTCTTAAGACATTATTCATTGCTTTTAATGCAAACACTAAAATAGGTTTATATTTTTGGTAGCACTGTTGCAGCATATAAGACGAATTGGCAAAAAATGAGCGAAGCCTGCTCTGGACTGTGTCGTTCATTCGATCTCAACTCGTCATCAAGTTTGTTTTGCTTTTTACGTTGAATAGTTAACATGGCTGGCCTTGATCGGCTAGGAAATTTTTTCCAAATTCTTTACATACCTTACATTTACTAGTGTGATTTGTGCTAATGTAGTGATGTATTATCAAATGTCAGGGCAAGAAAACTGTTAATCAATTCTACTTGCAGTGAACAGCGTAACAGTGATTATAATCGTTCTGCAAGAAGGTGGCAGATATGATCCAAGCCAAATTTTTGTTTAAAAAACTAGTTTTTGTAGAAAATGAAAAAGTTACGAGTGCACTGAAAGAAACGGCAATAACCTTACACTGGATTGGCGATGAGCATGAGAAATTAGCTAAAAAATCGTTAGATCCTCTATTGGATGCATTGTATTCTTACAAAGGTATGCTTGCTTGCATACCAGATATTGTCAACGTTCATAAGGTAAGTAAAATGAAGTGTATTTAATTTTTGATAACTGTGAGGGCCAAAGAAATGTATTTTCCGCTGGTACTATTAGCGTACATCGTGTCAGTGACTCCTGAAAATTATTCAATTTTGCAGGTCGTGAAACTGAAACACAAACGTTAGTCGGGTATACTAATAAGAGTTCGAACATAATAGCATCATCATTTTCCTAGTTATTTTTATGATATTTAATACAGTCAGCGATATCCAAATTGCGTGAAAATGAAAAGCTGGCAGTAGAAGGACGTGTTTCAAGTGCGGATATGGAAAAAGTGAAAGAGAAAGTTGATTCAATTAGTTACATGATGCTTGCGGAAATGGCGTTTCAAAACCATGAACTCGGCGAAGATTTCAAAAATATGATGGCAATGTATTTGGAAAGTCAGGGAGAATTCTACACAAATGTTGGTAATCAACTAAATAATCTTGCGCAAAAGTTCAAGTCAGTTTAAGTCCTACTTTTAAAATAGTGTATACCTTCCTTCCTGCTCAGACTTTTCGATTGACAAGTATTATTTTTCTTCTTTAAAAATTGCTATGCTGCATATTATGCTGCGCCATATGATAGGTGTGTCATTTTCCATTTTATGAAGGATGGTTCAGTTGGTTATGCTGGATCTCATTTCGCATTTCACTATTGTTTTTTTTTTTTCATTTTTCCCACGACGGTGGTTAGGGCTATTCATCGAATTTTCAAAGGGAAGAAAGTGAACCCAAGGAAGTCAGTAATTTATACCGATTTACATGACTACAAGAAAATGCTTCATCTTTTTACTTATAGCGTTTACCACAGTGTTTTTTTTTTTTTGCATCTGTTATTCGGATTCCTGAAAAATATTGTTTTTAAATTATCTAGAAAAGAAGAATCTTTTGCTCTATAATATATGCCTTTCAAGACGTGTCATATTCCGGGTATTATACCATTCTATTTTTCTGCTCTCTTTGTGTCATTGTAAATCTTATTAGAACCTATTTTTTTAATCTTTGATTACCATTCTTTGAATATCTCTTGAATACCGAGGTTGAGTTTGTAATTTGTGTATCCGTCTTATATCTTCAATTTTGCAGTTAAAATGTTTGGCTTCATGCCTCAAAGTGTTATGTTGGTTTTATCAGCATATCCACTTCATTTAAAATCTTTTTAACATTTTCGATGAACTTCAGGTCAGATCTTCATTTGTTCTGCCATTTTACGTCCCTTGGACTTCTCCCGAACAGTGTTTTTTTCTTCTACATTTTTTCGTATTTTTAGATGGTTAAGGATTATACCTTCTGGTCCTTTGCGATCATTTATTTTTTAAATAAATATATTTATTGATCCAAAATTTTTGAGTAGGAAACACAGAAATGTGAATGTCATCAACTTCACAAATTTTTTAGAGATGCGCCTTCTGTACTAATTTACAGTTTATGAATAACTTATCGCATTCAATCTTTATTCGAAAACTATCTGGTCATTATTTGTTGACAGGATTATTTGGAAAAAGGTAGGACTTCACACCACCAAAGAAAAGTTACAGGTTAACGAGGACAGTTTTCTATTTTCATAGTTTGTGGGAGTCCTCATCTTTGACAATAGTGATTCAGTGTAATTAATGAATGATCGGTATTAACAGTGAGTAAAAAGGACTAGAGGGATTTATCGGGGTATGAAGTCTGTGATGAGCCTTGTAATTGTTGTTCCAGATCGACCGAGTAAATGGCCGGTCACGTGGTTACGGTTTGTAATTGGAACTTAGAAGGGTATTAACTGAGTTCTGCATTAATGGAGTAAAAAGCATAAGTCAGTGAACTCGTTTGGGATCTTTTAATCTGAAAAGGAATACCGATGGATCTGTATAATTTTGTCAGCACAGTACACGGCGACAAGGAGTCCTTGGTAAGCGGTGATAGCAGTTAAATTCTTGAAGGTAAGAGCAACGTCCTGGAGTGGCTCGAAAACGTGCGTTTCTAAAAGACGGATTTTCGATTGGCTTATGTCATGGATGAAGAGTTGATTTTGGTCATCAATACACATTGCCCCAGGTTTCTCCACTGCAGCAATCATACTTCGGGCGCATATTGTGGATTCTCGAATACTAAGTAGCCAAATATAACCTCGTCTTTGTTCCACAAGCAAAAGTTCCGTTATCGGACCGATTACAGCCAGTATCTGTAAACGTTCATACGTGAATGCTGTAAAAGAAGAGGACTTCAAAGAATGCTGAAAAATACGAATTTGGGCAATCGCCTTGAACTGATCTGCCATGTTTTGACATTATACAAAAGCAATTACTATTGATCACCTGTATGTTGGAAAATCTTGCACTTCGTTTATAGCAAAGCTCAGTCCACTGATCATCAACTGTAAGTTCATAGAGTGCCGAAAACGTATCACCAGTAACGCATAAATATATATATCCATTCGGTGCGATGCACAAATGTTCCCTTGTAATCGTTTCATTTTCTATCCATTTTGGTCCTTCAATCCTCGAAACAAATTCCAGATTGTCATCAAATTTCATCAGATTACGTTTCCATACTATTTTGTTTTCACTTTGTTCCTTTACGATCGCGGAAACCTATAATTTACTCAGTTATACTTAATCAGTCCTCTTTGAAAATTCCTGGAACTTGACATGAACAAATATATTCCATCAAATAACCACCAGAAATTGCAACATTGATGTGTCATTGTTATACTCATCAGAATTCTAGAGTAGAAAAGAAACATAATTTCCTGAATTTTAATCAACAGAAATTTTTTAAATTTCAATTCGCATAAGGCACAGACCGCTGAAGTATGAAAAAGATCAAGAAAAGGATTCGAAAAGTAGATTACTATTCCTTATTAATTTTTTTTTTTTTTTTGAAAAAACCCAGCTACATATTCACCAAGATTTTATCATCTGGAGTGTAGACAGCCGACTGTGGCCATTTCCATTCCGAACTAGCAACTTTTCTGATGAGTCCAGATTCTGTAGAGAAAAGCAATAAGCCATTATCCTGATCAGTGATAACGATTTTGTCGGTGCTTCGAAGGAACGCGGCGCTGTTTGGTTGTGACAGATCGCTGTTACCAATATATGAACTGTCTACTCTTTGCCATTTCATCCTTCAAAATATTGAGTAAAAAAGTGCCCAGATAATGATTAAAGCTAAAATTATGATAACAAATTAGAAATTAGGGCAATGCTCCAGAATGTTTCTTTTCAGAAATCACTTGAGAGAGGGATACTGGCCCTCTAGATAACTATAGAACAAAAGCAACTTGGAAGTAACCTGTAACTTACTGAGATAACCTTTTCTGAGGCCTAATACCCTCACTGCTTCCTTCTTGCTGAGCACTGTGTTCAGCTACACGTTGCTCAAGCTGCAACAGTTAATTTAATAATGTTGTGGATCAGTAATAAAAAATAATTTGGATTCAGACTAAAGGCATGAACAGTTTGAGGATCAATTTCCTAGTCTGTGATGAATCTCCAAACAGAATTAAGAAACCGTAAACCTCGTTATACGAATTTCCTACAATTTTTTTTTTTTTTTTTTTAATTTAACTGCATTTACAACAGCGCCAAATAAGTCCAGTAAAAAAATGGCATATTTTAAAACACTGTAAACCAATTCATGTTCTAGTTAAACACTCGCGATGACGAAGGGTAACCATTACTAGGATGGATATTAAGACAAATAAATGGAAATGTTATATAATTTTAAAAATTTGCAGCAGCATTTAGAGACTGACCTCTTCTTTTGCAGCGACAAGTTGTTCATTTTGTTTTGTAATTTCTTCCATTTTTTTAGCAATCTTTCGCCATTCCTGCTGCTCTTCTTCTAATCTAAGATAATGAAGGACGAAGGTTTGAAAATATAAATTTACCTCAACTTTGAAGATGTCATGAAAGCCTGTGATATACGAGGATTTGAGACAGTGCAATTTTCGAGATTGTTTTCTTAATAAAGAAGCCATAACCTGAGTAATGTTTCCTTCTGCTGTCCGGTGATTTGTTCAGAGCGATTACATAAATCATCGATTAAACCTATTGCTTGTTTGGCATTATCGTACAGTTTTTTTTCATATTCCGTGATGTCAAACTCTTTATTAAAAACAAAATTTTCATTTTCTTCCTCATTTTCGTTGAATTGGGTGAATACATTCTCACTCTTTCCATTAAAAAATTGAATGATTATCTGCGACGATGCATCTTCATCAGTGGTATCATTATCCTGATGCTCAAAAATATCTATCTGAGTAGAAGTAGATATAAAATGATATCAGAATTAAGAATATGAAAAAATAAACACGGAAAGTGTTTTAATTTGAGAAGACAAATTAAAGTGTATTGAAAATATGATATAAGGAAACTATTAATATTGCTGGATGTTAAATTTTCTTAGCGTATATTCGTCAGACAGTGTTCAAGCAGTTATTTAGTACTTCCTTATCTACTTTGAAGACCATAACTATTATCCAAAAACCATTTACTTATATTGTGACAACTGAAAAAGGAAATCATCCAACTAGAGATTTAAATTCATTCCCTACCCCAACGCATTAATTGGTTGAAGCAAAAATCTGTTCACCTGTGATAATGAACTGGTGATCGCAGTCGTAGAATCTGGTAATTCAGATAATGGGTAAATATTAACTGGGACTTCCTCTTTAATCCATACAATATCATCGCCTTTCATTTTGGAGAAGATCAAGCCGAGAACCGAGTCAATGACAAGAATGCTTCACGAATGGTGAACAATTGCTTCAGGATACTTTCATTACGTCTGTCTTACACAACACAGCTGCTTCACCGCCTCCACTACTTCCTCACAACCACCCCTCTCAAACATTCTTGCTGTATAGGGAAATTTGAGAACAATAAACTTCCTCTCCCTTCACCCCAAATCAGGCCAAAGTCCTGTGAAATCTAATTTGCTCAAATTTCATAGCGTTAGAATGACTGGTTACATATTAACATCAACGGGACATATTTCCAGGAGCTAAGATTAAAGCAAACAAATGCTGCTATACTACAGCTGGTTCAAATCATGTTTCAAACGAATTTAATCAGCCATATAGACAATTTGCAACATAGAACCATTCTTCAGCAATCATGCATCAAAATATGTACTGATACCGACACAATTAGCAATGCAATCCTCTTTATTATCCCAAAATAATCATCAACAAAAGCAAAACTAGACAAATTCCTAACCATTCATTTTAGTACACTGCACTTAATGGCAAAATATCACGACCAATGCTACTCTGACCATAGGTACTGCAAATTTTTTTGGGATTACTGGCAACTTCATCGGGAAAGCTGAATTAATCAAACCGGCTGCTCGTCTCCTTATCTCAAACAGTGTGGAGTAAAAATGTGCATAAATGTTCACACCCTCATCACTCGATAGTCTTCAATTATCTCAGAAAATAAGCTTAATTTATGTGAAATTGTTTCAATTGGATCCGACAATATTTTTTTGCAAATTTCCAGTGTGTCTATATTCCCGGTCAAATCCAATAACTTACATCACAACCCAAACAGCTGAGAAATTTTCCCTATTTATTGGGTAACAAATTTAAACCCTTTCTGCAAGTCAATTTCCTTTTGCCATATCGGCTCATAATTACAAACTTTTTGGCTGAAGTTCGCATCCAATCAATGGACATCAAATACAAAGTGTAAAAAACATTTGCAAAGACAAGAACGACAAAAGATATTATTTATAATGTTATGATGAAAAGGAATTACACGAAACTTGTTTTGGAAGAATGTGACAAACGAACATTCTTCCGCTTCTGTTAAATGGAAAAAGATATGGGGCAATATCTAATCTAAGTATTGCGACAACCATCTGAAACCTTCGCCATATCCCTGACGCCTTAAAACCGAGCACATAAAAACTTCCATTGGTCTCGATGATATATCCATCCGAGAAATTTGTCCCTAAATGATTAAATTAAGACCAAAAATACAATGAAAAATACCACTTAAAACGGATTAGAGGACACTTTTTAGAACAAATCTGAGGATAGTTGAGGAAAACCCGCCTAATATTAAAATAAATTTTTATTTAAAATGTGACATTATTTCACAGCTAAAAATTATAACAATAGTCAAAAGGTTAAGGTCATGAGTTTCAGTAATTCAGTCGCACAAAACTCAAGGGAGCGTAGAAAATTCAAAAAAAAAAAGTATGTGAGGGCTAAGAGTTAGGAGAAATAAAGTGAAAACAGGGGAGAGGAGATAAACCAAAAGACTCTCACTGGAAGCGTTTTGCAGAGTTTTTACTTAAGATGAACTGCATTTGCTATCAGGATAGTAACTTTGTTAGAACTAACTTTTCCAGTGGTCAGATTTGTTACCCCCAAATGCCATTTCAGTTGATCTTCTCCTAACGCGTTCGGTTTATCAATCTTATTTCCAAGAATCAGCAGTGGACAAGAAGCCACTTGCTCATCGCTCAACAAACTTTCGAGCTGTAATAAAAAAAATCGGAAAATTTTACTACGGGTTCGAAGCATAAAGTAACTGCCCGTAACTAAATTCGTATGTGAAGAAACAACATTTTGCATCCGTTTCCTATGTGAAAAAAGCGATTAGTACATAGATTAATTAAACAGCACCTCACGCCTACTCTCCGCAATCCGTTCAACATCAGCACAATCCACTAAAAATACAATAGCATCTACAGCTGGAAAGTAATCCTTCCAAACACGTCGTGCTGAAAATGTTTCATACGTCAAAGCAAATGACTTTATGATATAATGCCATCAAAACCAGCAGTTACGCTATATCGAATTTCCTTTGTCATTTGTTCCTAGTCATTAGATTTACCTCCGCAACAGCCATGAAAATTAGAAAAACTTTTCATCAAGACGCTTATCCTAAAAAGGAAAAAGCTTACTTCACTGCTAACAACTTGCAGTTTTCTAAATATCAAGTTGGAAATCTCAATAATTTTTGAATACCGGAAGGGAATTCCATTAAACTAACCTTGTTCGTGTCCACCAAGATCAAATGTTGTGAAACGAATACCACCGAGTGAAAGTTCCTCAGAAGCTAAAACAACATTCAATAACTACATCATAAATTTGACGAAAATACGAATGAAACAAAACCTGTAGTCAGTGGCAAACATAACATTTAAAACGTGTTTTTTTTTTCTTTTGCTTTCTTTTCGATGTTCTGCTGTCCATGGACAGAGTATTGCATACAGCATTAAATGTGCTACCACCCAAACATTCTCAAAGCAACAGAACGAAAGAAGCTATGTAATACACAAAAAAAAAAAAAAAGAGAAGAAAAAGAAGGAAAAGAAAAGAAAAACGACTTAACAGCGTACTATGATAATTGCCTTCACATATTAAAGTGAAGAATAGCAATGCTAAACTGTATGCAATGTGAAATAAAAAACTTACTAGGATGGAGTGTTGGAACATGCTGAGCCATACGATCGTCTTTCAGCATATGTAAAAGTGTTGTTTTACCAGCATTATCCAGTCCCAAGAAAACTAATTTACCATTTTTCTTTGTTAAACCTACAAATATTTATCAACGGAACCGCAAAATCAAAATTACGGAAGGAAACGCGAACTTGAAAATTTTATTTACGACCTAACTTTAGACTGATCATGCAAACCAACATTAATGAAATGGAAATTTGTCCATAATTTATTTCAAGTATGTAGAACAGTGGGTAAAAAGATATGCTTACCAAGATAATTAAGCATGCCGGACACCCAGTCCCACAACCAAGACATCTCAAAAATTCTCTGGTGGTTATACACTCCACCGCCTCGATACTAAAAACGCCATAAAAATATATCCATAATAAAACGTAAGGTTTCAAATCAAAGTTCACGCATACAGAAATCATTAAACAAGCATACTGTTTAGGAAATATACCATAAATATCCGATCATCCAATGAAATGCATCCGACCGTTCCTTTGTATTTTTATGAAATTTACGGGACGATATTACCCGAAACTCCTCCCGAAGAGACGGTTCCATCGTTAGGAAACCGATGGTTTGTACTAGTGGCAGTTGCTTTGAAGATGACAAAGCGAATACATAAAACAAAAAGAACAGTTTTTGGTCTTTTTGGCAACCCTAATTCAACTCAACAGGCTTTTCGCAGAGTAATAAATCTTGGCCAGTTCTATTCACCAAATAGTGAATAACAAGTGGACAACCTCCAAATGAAGAATTTAACGACTGTAACTGCAAGCTCACACACCACAAAGTGCTGCCAATCCACGCCACAACGACACGTCTAGTATTACTGTCACTAGCGCCTTGAGAACCCACTCATTTTTACAGCTAAAATAATCCCTCTGATGTGATGGTGGTTAGGGAGTTTTCCGGGAGGTCTGGAATATTTAAGAGATACTAAGGATTTTTCAAAAAAACGGAAGCTAAACTAAAGATCCGTTGTTCAGCTCAGTGAATAGTTTTTAAAACATACTTACCTATAGCACAAAATGATGTGGGTAGTGTGACTGGACATAGAGTCATGCCACCACAGTGTGATATGGCGTGATTTCGAGAAATTTGCAAATTAACAGTTATTTGAGGCAGTACTGGACCGATAGAGTCTATATGTGTGATGCTTTTAGATTGTTTACCTCGAAGTAATTTTTGGCGGTTGTGCAAAATCCTCCTACAGCAGCAGTTAGTGTGCGGTGATTTTGTTGTGCAACCGGCAACATATTCACAGTGAAGAATGACTTATAACTAAATATGTTACTGAATTAAGATAACGAAGTGATAATACATTTGAATTCTACACTATTAATTGTGTTGTATCACTGGTTATTTGAGGATTTGTAGTATTTCTTTTTGCAGAATTTACACAAACCAGATGTAATTTTTGCCTTTCGGATTTCATCAAAACAAATTTACTGATCCGAGATGGGTGACAACGTCCCAACATGTTTCAATTGTCAAAATAAGCTAGCTTTAGATGAAAGTGTTTTCGAAAGCTTCGACGATCAAGAAAATCCATTCTTAATGGATACTCAAGTCCATTTAAATTCAATTAAATCAAATAATAACCATTGCACTATCATTCTTGATATTTTGGTTTATCGTAAATTCTAGTGCCCTGAAATTCAGAATTTTCTCTATTTGGATGATACGTGGTGCATGCCGGATCTTTTTCTTTTCAGGATGATGCAGCGCTTTGCTTTCAAGAAGGACCTTCAGCAACAACAGGAAACCTTTATGATATAATATGCAATTCAAATTCAGCTTTAAAAGGACCGATGTGTGAGGTGATTGATTCAGTTATTTAACTGTGTTTTGTGTTGCGCCTTATGCATTAACTTTTTGCATTCTCTCTACGGAACTTAATTCAGGATTGTACGGAGCAACTACTTTCGGGTATGGATCAGCATTTAAAGGAACTAGATGAAGAATGTGCACAATACCGTGAACTGCTTGATTCGTTAAAAGAAAGGGATGATACACGTTTAATGGATACTAATGTCGTAACTGCAAAGCTTGCCGCTATGAAGGTTAACTAATTATTTTTGTCCTTGATATTGCTGAAGAAATATCAGGTGCTAAAAATTTCGATTGTCTCCCTAAACCTAACCTTTGTTTTAAATGGATAAAAGTGAGGCCAAAGTGATGTGCGACATTACAAAACATTTTATACCCTTTATTATAGAATGAAGAAGCATCTTTACTGGGTGAGTCAAGGAAATTGGAAGCTGAAGAGGCTAAGTTGGATGCAGAACTGAAGAAAAAGAGGAATGAATTATATACCGAGAATGAATCTGCAGAGTTGTTGTGGAGAGTATTTCGTGACAATCACAGGTTTCATTTTCGACTTTCATAATTAAGAAAACCTAACAGAATGTAGTTCTAAAAGATATGGTAGAACAATTTATCATGTGACTATAGTTCTTTGCTTTTAATTTCCTTCTATACATTATTTTTTGTCTCTCCTTCAGTAATACCAACCAATTCAAGTTTAAAGTGTTAGACCTCTCTACATGCTTCACCAAGCTGTTTTGTATATTTGTAGTCACTTAAAAGTTTCTTTTTTTTATCTGTGGTACTAAGGAACCAATGTTGGACAACTGAAAAATGTAAAAATTAACAAGACCATGTGGTGGCGCTAGGTTCTATAAGCTGCCTTTTTATCTTGACTAACCAGTGCTTCAGAATTTTGTCAAGATGCTAATGTGCAGTTCACAGTATGAAGAATTAAGGCAGTTAATGAAAATGGAAATGAAGGAGCAAGATCTGGAAGCCGAGGTGCACTGCTTGAAGAGCCAGCGTGATAGGCTCTCAAAAATCAACGTGTTAAATACTGCATTTCACATATGGAAACAGGGAAGTTTTGGCACAATTAATGGTTTTCGTCTTGGTCAGTTGCCACATTCACAGGTTGAATGGAGTGAAATCAATGCTGCTTGGGGACAGGTGGCTTTGCTACTCAATGTAAGCTTCGAGTTTTTGATAGTTTGACACTATTATATTTGACACTTCACACCACCGTGCAATCTATCGTTTTTCTATATATTTTAAAAATCTAAATCTAAGGACCGGTATTTCAGACCTTAGCAGATTGTCTTGAAGTTCAATTTACCCTTTACCGCATTGTACCAGTTGGTAGTCATTCATTTGTCCAGTGTTTGGACACGGGAGCAGAATTGCCGCTTTTTGGGAGTGGTGGTTTTAAACCGTTTGGACAGAAGAAATTCGACGAAGGCATCTGTGCTTTTATGGAATGCTTCTGTCAATTGCAGAGACATATTGAACGTGCTCAGGTGAAAATGTTATCTTTGTGGCAACTCATCCATCATCTCTTCAGATGTCTTTACTATGTGTTATTTCCACTGTAGAAATATTCATTAGCAGCGAAATTTTACCTCAGCTATATCTCGAATGAAAGTCAGTTTATTTTAGTAAGTCAACAGCATATATATATATATATATATATATATATATATACGTGATGAATGTATATATATCAAGTAACATGTTCCAGGACATTGGCGACCCAAGGGGATCTAGTGAAGAAAGCGTCATTAAAAAATAAAGTATAACTAGTTTATCACATTTTGAGCGTACTTTTTCGCTGACAAACTGTGTATCTTATTTCTGTAGGCTGAGGAGGAAACGTTCGTTACTATGCGGTAATATGCAATATGAGTTAGAATCCCTTATAATACATCACTCTTTTCTGATTTAACGATGGAAGTCGCTTAAGCCTATTATTAACATGAGCGAATTTTAGTTTCGATTTCCTCACCGAATGTACAGGGAACATATTGAAGACAACAAAATGGAGTATTCTGTTAAAATGCAATTCAACGCCGAAGAAAGGTGGACGAAAGCAATGAAATGTCTTTTGATTAATTTCCGTTGGGCGATTTCTTATGTTGTACATTCAAAAATATTGCAAAGTGAAACAGTCTTCTCTTAACTGGAATCTGCCTGAATGCAGTTCTAGAGATATTCGTACTGTTAGGTTCTTAGTCAAATTGTCTGAGCAGGACTAAAGTTTCTGCTTAAACTTTCATTTTCTCTAGTCTGAGGTTTTTGCCAAGACTGGCTCACCATCCTGTGTAAAAGTTAAAGTCATTGAACAACCACATCTTGTTTTCTGAATTAACATTATTAACGATAATCGCGGCACCGTTACTTAGCGAGTTTTCGCTGGGGTCATATTGTAGGCAGTTTATGCTGTCTGATTTTTAATGTCGCGCAGTACTAATAAATCTTGAGCCCTATCACGCAAGTCCCTTTCATTAGGATTTGTGGGTTGTACTGTGCTGTCAGTTCTAAAAAAATGTGCCACATATCATTAGTTCGGAAAAAAAGGCAAACATTGAAGCTTGGTTTATACATCTTCATGCATCCTTACGAATCAGTTCCAGTTTTGTGAATAAAGTAAATATAAATCGGGTCCACATACAATAAATCGGTCGATAAGATGTAAATAAGGGTTTCTGCTATCAGGATAAAGCTAAGTATTACCGAACTACAATATGATTTAACTTGTAAATCAATTAAACTGATCACAGTAAACGACAAACCACTGAGTTTCACGTGGGTTATTCCCTTGTGTGCTAACTATCGTCATAAAACTGTCTGCAGTTTCCACAGACCGTCGTTTAAATGATGTAGATTTTCAATGCCAATACCCTAAAAAATTAATGTTGAACTGGCGGTATGTTTCCTTTTTCGACTGTTTTTCATCTGGTGAAATAAAATTTTACTTTGTTTACTGTCAGTATTTCTTCCGCAGACATTTTCGTAAGACCTATCGCCAGTGCATGCTTCTTTCCCTCTGCCATTAGAGCTACGACCTGAAATCTAAAGCTACATTTTCCAAAATAGCGCGGAACAGTTCGAGCAAAATGATTATGCAAGTAATATGTCCAGATAAGTACCACGGGGTAAAAGATGGACACTAATAGAGCACAGCAGGTAGAATTGATCACTACTCTAAGCTCAAAACGATGGATCTATCCAAATATGAAGCGCTTATAGAAGACTTGTATTTAGCGCTTTAGAAAAAATATGTTTTAGAGAAAAAAAAAGAAACGCACGCTGTCTTTGGGAACATCTACATTTAATTTGGCCCCTGGACTTGTTAAACCACGACACATGATTTGAGAACCATTGAGGACAAACTTGATGGCACCTTTATCGACCTAGAAGCAACTCAAACACTCTTTTTTTGTTATTTTCCACACAGGTCGGGAGATTCCTAGCTTACGAGTCCTTACAATAAAAAAAACTGTCACTCATCGCCGTGATAGATCAATTCTCGAGCACAAACCTCCACAGTAACTGTTCATTACAATACCAAATGACTTCAGGTGCAAAAGTAGCCAAACTTTGATGACTCACTGATTTTGGAAATACTAAATCGTAAGAGAAGAAAATCATCACATTAATTGTGAAAATCAAAGGACATTACGTGGATTTAATCTCTCAATGGTAGCTCTTCTACTGGGTGTCTCAGGAATCATGTTGCTACAAAATGAAAAAAGCAATAGTTAAGATAAACAAAAATCTTCAAGTTTTTAGGTATTTAAATCATTACCTGTTCATGAGGTAAAATAAAAGGATACTGATGAAGAAGGCGTAGAGTAGGAAAATATGGCACATCTCTTGGTTTTATAAACAATATCCTTCCATCACAATCAGCAATTAATTCGACATGTTCTGAAAATCTATATTAGATTAATAGAACAAGTTGTTGTAACGAGATGAAAAACAATGAGAAATCGTGCACCAATTCAGGTGTTTCTATACGACCTCAGAACTGAATGAACACTAAACAAACCTTTACACTTGATCAATTTAAAGCTGTCTTTTTTAGGTAATATATCGTTAATATAATCATCTAATAACGGCAACTGTTCCAGTATTTTCGATCGTATTGATTTCTGAAATGTAATAAGGCACTAAAATGAATGAAAATAGGGCATATCTGAAAGTGCATTACCAGTAACGATAACATAAGCTGACATACATGATGAACTAAGTCAAGATCTGACTACTGTAACTGCTGTTCTATAGCATGGAACTGAAGTGGATAAAATCCGAAACATAATTCAGAAAATTCAGCGACTCAAATGCATTGCCAGATAATGAAATGAATCGAAGAGTACCAAACTGAACCTGAGCTGATGATTTCAGCTGCTGAGCACCAATTATATCGTCTTTCTCGTCGAACTTTCTGAACATTTTAACGGAACTTGCATACACGAAATCGGGCTGCTTCTGAATGGCAGTCAATTGAACGTGTCCCACTTCTGAATTCTTAAAGACCTAGGAATGATAAAATAATTACATCCAATAATGAACTCAACAAACTGCCGAAAATTATCGAGAACATTTAGTAATGGAATATAGTGGACAGGATGCTGGGATATCGTTTTGTAGCGAACATTAACAAAAGTTAGACGAAGTAGCGTGGCCGTTCAGCATGAATAAACGGATAAGAAAGTTTCTTGTAACTGCTTGGAGACGCTGGCCAAACCAGTGAAGTTCCAAGGAGGAAATTTACTCCTTCAAATCCAAAAGCGAATACATAAATCAGGATACTACCCCAAATAGAGATTTCTTCGCTGAAAATACTTGAAAAAAGCAAAATCTTCGATCAAAAAATTTCTTTTACCTTCTGTTTCAGTAATTTAAACAGACATACATCAGGGGAGTGACAGTAATTACAGAAAGCATCATTTCTTTAAGGTAAAAATATTCGCAAAAGAGTTCAAGATTTCATCTACTACATAATGACCAAATTATAATAACTGATCATTGAACAAATATGTCCGTAGCAGAGGGAAGTATCCAAGCTCTGAACTAGACATCCAACTGATGCACAATTTTTATCAATTCAAAAAATATTAGTACAAAGATGGAAGTAAAATTATGTCATTTCTCTTCTGATTCAGAAATACGCACCCATTCATTCTGGACATTTTCCTTCCATAATGAAATCTGAAATCAGAACATAGTGTAGAGGTAAAATAACTAACTCAAAATATAACTCCATATTGAATTAGTTCCTTTTTTTATGCAAAAATTTTCCTAATGGGCACATTATCCGTCTTTGTGGTATGAAAGGAATTTTTTCATTCCCTAAAAATTATAATGAAATGTAAATAAGGTTCACATCATTTAAAAGTTGTCATTAAACTATAATCGACACTGTTAATTTCAATAAATGCCCTAAAAAAAAAAGAAAAAATTCAATAATTACTTCATTGTCGCCACCAGATACTGCAAGGACAGTAGCACAGAGAGACCAACTAACGTGCCACAAAATGTCATCAAACAAAGCTAATTCTTGAGCAGTCCAGTGCCTCTGATCAACGCTTGAACAACGCCAAATGATCGCTTTTCTGTCCTAGAGGTAAAACAACTAACACACCAAACATTCCAAAACGATGACATTTTGTGAAATATATCGATTCAACAAAAAACCGGAAAATTAAATGAACACAGCTACAAAAAATACCTGTCCGCACGAAGCAATGGTATTAATGTTATGAGCAGCAACCGGAGCCCAAGCGACATCACGTACCCAGTCAGTGTGCCCTTCCAAAGCAATTTCTAATTCCCAATTCCCATCCTTTTTTTCTCTGAAAACAGATCATCATTTTATAATGACATAATATTTATTCCTACAACCATATTTTTCTGAACTGACATCTAATGGGAATTTTTCTACATCTTTTCCAAATTTCCTTCAGAAAAGGTGTAAGCATGGCACTTGATGATAAAGCCTCACGAACCTCCATATTTTAACAAAATTATCATTTCCACCAGATACAATTCGTTTACGTATGAGTGGACCATCGCTGTGAACAAGGGAAGTTGAGTATACTGCTGGAGCCCAGGAAACTGCATTACAACCCTGGAACGAAACAACACATATGTCTACACGCTGTATGGAACTAAATAAAAGCAATACAATGAAAAAATGATTAGAAAAGTATTTTACAAATGAATGTCATAAAATTAATTTTCGTCACTGAACCAGGCGATGCTGATTATACGGTAGATTTGATGAATGCAAAACATTTCATCCACCTCATTTCAAGTATAATTTTTTAAGCAATAAATGCATTCATCAAATTCGTTGACTGCCGCATAATCTAGCACAATCAAGCATACTATATGATAAACAGATTCTCTAACACAAGTGGTCACGAGTGGCAAATGAATTTATAAAATCCTAGAACTTATCCATAAAATAACTCTAATTTCACATGTCACATACACTATTTACAAAAAAAGGGGGGAAAAAAGATCTCTGCATGATTTTAATTCATATGATCTGAAATAACAAAGAAGAAAGCAGTGCACATATTTACACTACCTGATCATGTGCTTTGGCAATAATCTGATGCGTCCAAATTTTTGCTTTGCTGAAACTTAATACTGATATTGTAACATCAGTAGATGCACAAGCTAAGATGAGACCAAACTGATAAGGTGCCCAACTTATCGAATTAACACTTGCATCATGATGGTTCCATTCATAAATTCTTTGCCATTTGCCAGAAATTTCTTTCCAAATGATTACTCGCCTATAAATTGGTGGTGAATTCAGTCATTAAGGAGATAATTACTGTTACGGGTAACGAAAAATCATAAGTTAACGAAAGTAGTCATCTGAATGAAAACTCATACAAGACTGCAACCACTGAAATGTGAAAATCCAGAATGTTAAGAAGGATGTATAATAAA
Organism: Setaria equina; assembly: GCA_003012265.1. Lineage (NCBI taxonomy): Eukaryota > Metazoa > Nematoda > Chromadorea > Rhabditida > Setariidae > Setaria > Setaria equina. The sequence continues at coordinate 50,670 of PQVD01001625.1, forward strand.
ACTGAAGAAAAACAACAAGTTTTGAATCCTGCGATACATATCAATTTCCATTTATCAGTTGATTCAAATTTTCAATAATGAAATTTAGCATAGGAATATATAACCTGGTTCCTTACTTGTCATAAGAGCATGAGGCTAAAACATTGTCAAACTTTGGATGGGCCCAAGATACTTGCCAGACTGGACCTGTATGGCCATTTAGTTCTGCAGAAGGATAAGTCTGTCCCGAAGGTTTCAACTGAAACAAATTATTTCAAAGAACAAAGCTTCACAAATTTCTAAACATCTCAACAACTAATTCTAAGCCAACGCTTCTTACTTTCCTTAGTCTTAAATAGAAAAGTAACTCGAAAAATCAAAGCGGTAAAACGAACCTCAAATATTTTAATCAAATTATCACTGGAACAAGTAGCAAGACGAGTGCCGTAATAATTCATTTGAGCATCATGCTAAAAATTTAGTGGTTAGAAAAACACGAACAAAACCTACAAGGAATAAATTAATGAATACAGACGAAAGTCGGTAGTAATAAACTCTTTCATTGCATACAGAATAGATGCAACTATTTCAACATGATTTAATCATGATTACTAGAAAATAATGGATACAACACAAATCATTTCCACACAAAACCCTATCTGGCTGTGTCTGAATGATGTCAGAAAAAGGATTCCATTCAGTGATCAAAAGGGATCACATCAAAGGCCTCATATTTAGTCAGTGTAACGAAAACTCTGTTGTAGCACTAGCTGCGACAGATAGCATTAAATAATGGATTACCCACATGGCTTATGCATTAAGTTTTTCTATGCAGACACACGAAGGACAAAACAAAACGTGTAAACAATGGACTTACAATTGTAAGGCGATGCGCTGTATCAAGTTTCGACACAATTGTCACCTGAAATAAGTAGAAGTAACGGTTATGCTAATCAAGAAAAAGAAAGTCTTCATCGGAATATTATCACCAAATGGTCAAAAAATGTAACATCTACCTAACTGGCATAACACTGTGCGTCTCAATAATATCGGAAGACTAACCATAATTTCCGACTCCTGTTCGAAATCGAATAAACAAATAGATGGATGAGGCGATCTGTAAGACAATAGGTAAAGTAAATTAAAATACATTCAAAAACTCCATTACACCCACCTAAATCTTGAAACAAGCACTAATCCCGAACCTCCTACCTCTTTAATCACCACTTAACGAAACAGTCATTAACCATGAACAACGAGAGGATCAATCAGCTAAATCCTGATGTTGATGCATTGCCAGTACGTGGCACTGTGTTTTGTTGGCACAGGTACTGTGAGAGAGATCTTTGATGACATTCGAGGATTTTATCTTTTTTGCCCAGTTCCTCGCATCTAACTATCCATTGTCGTTACTCTATAGATGGTTACATTTCAAAGTTCACTTTTTTCGAAGTACGCATCTAAGTTGAAGTAGTATTCAACTAGTATCAAGTAGCTGCTAAATGCTCCCAGACGTTAAGCACAGCCGTCTGCTTTATCAAGGCATGATATGCACAGTTAAAAGCGTTGGAAATGTTGTCTGAACAAAAAATATTCAGAATTCGGTACCTATTGAATGTTGTAAGCATAAGTTGGCTAAGACCCGAGCATTGTCTTATCCATATAATTGTTAGTTGTCGTTATAGTTCATAATATCGGGACCAAACGAATATAATTATGTTTATTCTTTGGTGATATTTTTGAGGATACACAATAAGCATAACGACATCTTGAAGGGAATAATATTACTGAGACAGAGAGAGAACTAGCTGGAAGAGCTTTTAGATGGTAGAATTGGTATTAGTATAGAGTGGGAATGAAAAAGAACTTCTATTTTTGTAGAAACATTATTTTGAAAAAATCACTCACTACACCATTCTGTGTGATAAATTAATATTATTTATGAAAAAAAAACTTTAATTCCTCACAGTAATCCAAAACTGCAGCAAAGGATGAAATTTTTTATGTAAATGGAACAAATCTAATGCAGGTGGATTGTTATCTTTACTGAAACAGATTGTCTACATTTCTTTTGGAAATATAATTAGCAGCGGAGGGTATTGCTTCACTTAGGATCTGAAGTCTGTATGTTATACAGAATGAAAAAGAAGTGAGGGATTCGTTGTACTAATATTTTGGAATTCTTGAGATTTCATGGTGCTGATTCTATTTTAAGGTTGTCTTTTTTAAGATTTTCTACCTGAAATGGTGTGATAAAATTGCTGACTTTAAGTATTTCTTAGTGTTTTAGGTTTTGACGGCTTTTGCATGAAAATATGTTATTTTTGTTACTTTTACTGGTGATACTTGAAAGATCTGAACTAGCTGTGGGAAATTCTGGGCTGCTTTAGAGCAACAGAATCAATTTTTGAAATAGTTATGATAAGTGTAGTATACTATCCAAAAAGAATCAAGATGCTTACTATTCCGGTACTCATACCATGATGCCACTGGAGTTATTGCTCGATCAAGCTGCTGCAGTCATAATCCAGAAGGTGTGATAAAAAAGTTATTTCATTTCAGCAATGACGCAAGCAACACGAGATGAAAATTGGAAAATCATAAACGCTGTGCAAGTGCCACCTCTCCGCAATGTTCGCGAATTCTTCTGTGACAGATCAAGATTTGAGGTTGACGTTGATCTTTCTTGATTTGTTAGATAAAATATCACTGTTTTGGTGGAAATTGCTAAGTTGGTCTTTTCTGCTTTTTCCAGGAATTAATTAAGTAATAAATTTTTTACTTCCAACATTTTAGTTTCTAAGCCGTTTACATGGAAACAGGAAATAACAGGAGAATATGTTAGTGTTATGGGTACCGGGATCTTATGGATGTGGTTTTATGTTGAGACGGAATAACGTTGTGTAATATTTATGAGTTCATTTATGTTCCCTGTCTCTTCTGTCCCTTACTACCTCTTCTTTTCATGTCATGCTTAACATCTCTACTCATCTAACTCCGCCATATCTAAAAATGCACCCGTTACTGTCAGAGGACCTCTAAATGCTTTTTGTTTCCTGTAAATCTGTAATAAATAATTGCAGTTACCACCATTTCGTGATTTACAAAAATGGAATAATCGCATGTTGAGTAATTTGTTATATTATCAAACAAATTATTTTGCCTTCATGTCAATTATCGTATTGATTTGTGCGTCAGTACAATTGCGTGATGTTTTTATTGGATTGGCTGCGATTATATGCATGGCTGCCGTGCTCATTTTTTCACTCTCGTCCAATCCTACATTTGTACAGGTGAAAGTTTAAGATTAGTAAATAGTAGGAATGCTTGTTCATACTCTTTTTCGACCACCTTTAATCTGGTGGTATGTTCTTTTTATCTACTTGTAAAATTTCCGATTTTCCACTTTCTAACGTACGATTTATTTTAATGAGAGTAGTAATTATAATTTCTTTTCAGGCACGTCACGAACACACATTCGTCACACTGGGTGCTATGTTGCTGTCATTTTATTTTTTTGTTTATGCGATAGTTCCGGTTGTAACAGTGCTTTTCACGTTCTCACTTCCACTGTTGTTAGTTTTAATACACGCATCAACTCGGCTTAGAAGTCTCAAAGTTAAAATCAATCATCAGTTGGAGCGAATAGGCTTGAGGAACACAGCTATGGCCTTTTTGTTGGAGCAATGTGGTATTGAGCTAAAAATGTAGAGATATCCGTCCGTTGTTTGAGGAAGAAAAAGACTTGTTGGAAGTCATTCTTTCAGATGAAGAGTTTTCCTTGATTTGTCACCTTATCTCTTCCTTGGTATTATCAGCTAACTTTTTCTTCCTTATGCGGCTTATGCTACCGTTTGTTTGTTGATGTATTTCTCTCCCATGAAACAGTGTTCTTTTTTTTTTCTTGAAGCACTGCATTTTTATGTATTCTTGTAAGATGTCCTAACATATCTTTTTCCTATTGAAAATCTTCGTTATTAGCAGTGCTGCATAATTCAACTCAGTTTATTTTATTCTTATAACTTTATGGGTCTTTTTTATACTATACTGACGGATAAAACACTTAGTCGAAGAAGCGGCCATTATTTGTACAAATCTCTACAAAGCTTTTATGCTGTATATATATGTTGTTAACATATATATACTGCAGTTTACCTCTGGATCACGGTTTTTCACCTTTTCATTTTTAGGTCAAAATATTCCATTTTCATGTGATTTTTTTTTCTTTTTTTTTTTTAGCATTTACCAATTTTCATAGTTTGTCTTTTGTCTGAGTTGCTTTAAATATTATTGTTGTGCACAATATCCTTCCAGAATTTTTAGCTAACATTATTCTCTTTTAATTGTTGGTAGTTTGATTGTTACTGAATTTGAGCTGCCGACTAGAACGTTCTTTTGCGTCCAGACTTTAATAGAGGTGAAAGACGGGCTGGAAATTTTACTCGATTCTCAATTTCATCCATCAGAATATTCCTGAAACAAGTTTCATTTTTCAATAATAAAGTTGTATATTCTTTGTCCTGTCAATGGAAATGCATTACATAGTATTAGACTACATACTTGATTGTTATGATTGAGTAATACAGTGTTGAAGATTTGTTCAACAGCGGGGAGATAAAGCTGCAAATGTCCTGAAAATTGTGCTCCACTGTCTAAAGTCATGTGGTACCTGCCTATTAGAAGATCCTTCTTGATGTTAACTGTTCATTTTTTAAACTGATTATTGCAGTTTAACTAGGTGTTCCATGTGCCCACGTTACGATGGAATATATCGATATGCTTGGGGTGGTTAGTTCAGACTTCTTGCTACGAGTGTATAAGTTGATCCTCAAGAGGTCGCTTTTGGATGTTATGGACTTGGAAATGATAGAGGAACAGTTCTTGGCATCTGAACAGAAAACATTGATTTCTCCCAAAGTTGGTGCTCCACAGATTTTATAAGTCTTAGAAAAATTATTTCATTTCATTTAATGAGAAGTAGCATTTCCTTCTTACATTCACTTTCTTTATAAATACTTTCAGACCGTTACATGCTTCTCTGTTATAACAATCGTTATTGCCAGCAGGTTCTCTGTCCCTCATCAGGTGTTGGGTCTTTTGATATGTCCTGCACTTTTCATTGGGTTTTTGGGAATTATTAAGTGGTTTTGTTATTATATTATATTTTCCTATATCGAAGTATCAACTGATTTCGATTCTATTTTTCATCGTGCCATTGCTCTCATTCGATCCCGAGAAGTTGCTTTTTTTGGGTAGGTCAATTTTACTAAAATTTTGGATTGCAAGAAGTTTCTGATTCATCGACTTTCAACAACTCAGTTTTTGATGACGGCTTCTTTGTGGATTTTCTTGCTCGCTGCTGTAATGAAATGTGAGACTTTCCCTCACAAATCATGTTTTGATATAACGATAGTTAGACACGGTTTGATTTAGTAAATTTATGTAGCTGCCACTTAGTTATTTTCGGATTCTGCTCTTTAGACTGTGGAAGAAGTTTGACGTGAATGCGGTGGTGTGCTTACGTTCGCTTCGTTCTGAGCTGTTGAAATCACTTCGTTGTGCAGTTCAATGTCATGTGCGTATGTCAAGAAGTTTATCCGGGTAACACTAATTTTTACTGTCTTATTGTTACAGACACTATGTTCTTTATTGTACTGAAATTTCAGTCCTGTAATAGTATAACTGTTGTAGATATTTGTATCCTAACAGTTATAAAGTAGATGTTTGCAGTAGATTCGCTATAAAGTGAAGCTTATAAGTTATACAAATGAAAAACTTATGAAGTACAAAGTGATAAAGCGGCATTCCTGGAGGGTTAGAAAGTAATCAAAACAAATAAAAAGGGATTTCACTTCTTCAGCTCTGATGATTCTGGAAAGTTATTGTGTGAAATGTTCACATTCGAAATATCACAATTAGCTTTAGAAGATGATATGCGCGAGAAGTTTCTCCAACTACACTCCTTAAAGGTATCTTTCATCTTCGATTTATTTACGTGTCCAGTGTTTGAGATATCCTTTCCAATAGCGACAGCAGTGTGTTTTGTTATGAGCACTTAGACTCTGATTTATCACTGGATCCAACTATGAAGTAATAAATTTTATTACTTTTACCTTACTGAGTAGAGATTTTGAGGTTCTTACACATTCCCTATCTCGCTAGTATTATAAACAGGAATTGTGGCAGTTATTGTTTCTTTTACGAAGTGAATATCTTCGGCTTTTTCTTTTGAATTTGTCGTGTCCTTCGCGTCCAGTAATATATTTGTTTTTGGATTTGCTTCGAGAAACATTGCTTCTTAAAAATAACAAAGCCAGGTGAGACTTTTCACACGTAGATCTCTAAATAAATTATTTACGAAAGTTAGGATTTTTCTGGGGAAGAATTAATTTATTTCGCAGTTCCCTTTTTCCAAGTTATTTGACTCTTGTATTTAAAATTAAAAGGCTGGTTGTAGTTTATTTAGCTCAAATCTAACTTAGTTCAATTGAATTGGGCTTGTCTTGAAATCAGAATAAATTAATTAAGCAGGAATTTTGTGATTCTTTTTTTTACTTAGATAGAATTAATATAATTCCTAAATTTTCTCATTTCTATATTTTCTGTCTAACTCTCTCTGTGTTTCATAGCATTAGAAACGTTTCGCGCAGAAAGTTCATTTTTTTTTAACTATTTTGTAACTGAACATATTCTGGAAATGACTATTTTTCGGCAGTCTTTCATCCGATCTTGAATTTATTAGTTATCGAAATTCCTATATAACAGAGAAGAAAGTACGAAGATTTTCGCCATTTTTGTCTACCACCGAGAAGATTCTGGCCTATCTGAGTTGCGCTTCAGAAGTGTATGTGTTTTAATTTATCATTTTTGTTTTACAACGGTTTCAACTGTTGTATATTCACTTAGATGAATTGATTTGATGGGTTGTTGTATTACTGGTAATCATCATTGTGTAGCTGCTCTTTCTCTTTATGTCTGAATAAGTTGTTAAATCATCTCCGTTACATCTGACAAAATTCCCAATCTATCGTGAGGTTTAAACTTCAAATGGAACTATAAAAATAATCAGCATGGTTTTTATTTGTGAAAGATGTACTTCTGAACTTTTTGCAGTCTAAATGGAAAAGAAATACCGGAGGAAAAGAAATTTCAGTATGTTGCTGAAATATTAAAAAAAGCACTTGAATTTTCCACTCCTGAAACACATGTACAGCATGATGACATAAAATATTCGAGCATACCATCAGATTCTTCAATATCTGGAAATATTTATGAAACTGAATCGACTACAGATGATTTACCAGTTGAAAAGGTTGCTCGCTTATAACAAAACTGGCCTTTTCTCTTTAACAAAGCAGTCTTTTTTGGTGAAATAACTTTCCTCATAATAGTTTGGCATCTACTTTTTTTTTCAGATATATGAAGGTACCTCTTTCGTCTTAGATGATGAGCAAAAAGATGTGTTTCCCTCTTCATGGGAAGAAGATGTAAGTTTGTGCCTACTTGCCTTTTCATAGGAATGTTATCCCGTGGTAAAGAGTAAAATATATAGTGTGTATGATGATCTCATTCTCTTCAAGTATGTTACAATAAAGGTTAAATTGCACTTGGAACTTCTTGCCCTGCGAAAATACAGGAAGTAGAAAAAATATCCAAAAACATCACCTTGACCATCTCCAAATTTAGTGATTCGTTGCATAGTTTTCTGTTGTTACAAAAGTTTATTTCAGAAGTCATGTGATTCAATAGCAAAATCTGTGGTTATGGAATTGAAAGTACGTCTTTTCGAGCGTATGAAGGAATCGGATGCAACTACAACAGCAGCGAGTAATCGAATAGAACGAATGGCAACAGTTAAAAATAAATGTCAAGAAATACCAATAGTGTGTGAAAACTGTAATGCTGATAAGTATCTTGTTGGTGATCAGAATACTTCGGATAATATTATTTTACTTCCAGAAAGTAATATGTTTCATTCACGAGTAGTAGGGATGGATTTAAAACAAGCTTTGTCATGTATGAAATTAGCGCCAAGTGTTGATTTTATAGATGATCCCGGAAGTGAATAATCTCACAAAAGAGGAAGTTGAATTTTTGTTACGACATTTTTGAAAACATTGCTTTTGTGAAATTTGTATATGTTGTTATTTAAACATTTTTTTTTTTTGATGAATTGCTTCAAAATTCTAGGCAGCGATAAAGTTTATTGAAATAATCCTATATACGTTTATAAGAGTTACTGAAAATTCTAAAAACAGTAACGCATTAATATGGTTCAGGAGGAACTGATGAACATTTGTTCTGTGCAAATGTTTTTTTCAGTAAGCACATAAAAATCTTGAAAAATTGATTTCAATAAAGATTATCCGTAGTTGTGTTGGAAGAAGTGCAAATATTGACCTTTTTGAGAAGTAGGTATTCTAATGTAAAAATATTATATTTCAGGTGCATTATATAATGCTTAGATCAGATTCATGCCTATGTTTAAAACAAATATTCGGTCCCACATTATGCCTGTAGGTAGTGCACGCGTGTGGAGACGGGTGATTTGTCTGCAACGGGTATCTGGCTTATTCTCAACACTCCAGTTATTCTGCATCGTACATAATGTTACCTCAAACAAAAAAATTTCGGAAGTTGTGTTATACCGTATCTAAAATATTATTAGCTGGCTGGCGAATTCATATTAAAATCATTAATTAACGATTTGAAGTTTGAAAATATTTGCCCTTATTTTCAACTTGACTCCAGTCTAAATTTATAATAATACCTCATCATAATTCATTTTTCGGAGTATTTCTTGTATGATGGCATCAGCAATTTTCTTGGTTTCTGCATAAACAGCAAGAATACGGTCTTTGCGAAATACACCATAACCAGTCACTGATGATATTTCTTCGCTTTCAGCAATCAATATCTGAGCGAACATTATGGTGAGATTGCAATTTATATATTTAATCTTTGTAAAAGTTATTCAGTCTCCTTTCCATAGAACAGTCCTCAGATAGAGACATGAATATGCCTTTTTCTTATCACTACAATATCCAGAAGGAAGCCACTGTAAAAACATACATTTGCATCTTTAAAAAGGTATTCAAGAAATGCACTGCGGTCTCCACTGCTCACCGCCTTATCAAATCCCACGATTTTCTCCATTTGTGAGCCATCGAATTCCGAAATCTTGATATCTAAAACGATTCCTTCGAACTGGAAATTATAAGCTTTTTTTCTATTTCCCAACATTAACATGCGACACCTGATAACCATCATCACTTTTTTCCAGTCATTCTTTCACGGTTTCATGTCCTTTTTTCATTTCCACCATGACATCAACTTCTCTTTTTAGCTAATGGTCATGACTAATTCAAAAGATTATCCAACGTTCTCATAAGCTTTAGCATAAAGTCCTTCTACTTCATTTAAAAATTTATTTTGATCGATTTGTGTATTTTAAATTGTGATAGTAAATATAATGGAATGCGTTTTCAAATACGGGAAAAATTAAAAGAAATTGAAGTACAAAGATCACTAAAGGAGGGGTGGCAGTTCATCTGATGATGTAAAACTTTTGTGACAGTGCTTTGAGGTACGTTACCTGCGGTTTATGCGTACTTCATCTTCTTGTTACTAATTCAACAGGTACTAATAACCTGTTTTATTTAGTTAAACCATGGTATAAAACCTTTTCTTAGAGCAAAGAGCAGCGAATGAGAAAGATAACATATACCTTTTGTATGCTACATTCAGAATTTCGCTTCAGCGTTTTCTACGCTTTTGAATTGTTCATAAAAATCATTTAAACAATAAAAAAAAATGGGTAGAACCACCACCATTTATATTCATTTAGTTACAGCAAACTGACTTTCAATCATTTTCATTTTTCAGTGCTGATCGCAATCAATTTCATGTCTGCATTTGGTTGAGAAGTAGAAGTGCAGTCTTTATAAGTTCACCTTACACCTTTAGAAAAAATAGCAGTAAAAAAAAGATCAGTTTTCTTTGAACTGTCAATCTTTTCCATAATTCATCAAAATAGTGCATTTTCATAATATCTGGGAAGTTCCTTGTCGGTAACCATAAAATGATCTCTTAATCCAAAGAGCTGATAAGATAAGAAACGATGTGGATAATGGAAGAAAAGGAAGAGAAATATAAATGAGAACCCGCTAGTTTTTAGTTGATGGTAGCTAGTTGTAAACATTACCGGGAATATCAGTAAAGTGTATTTTACATTGGTTGAAAACTAGTAATGATCCAGCTTACAGTTTCCTTCGAAATATATTATATTTGAAATTTTTAAATTTCCGTAATTGGTTAAAGTGCCTGGAAAATCTTACTGTCTGCTGTCTCGAGGGTCTTTTGAAATTCGTTTTTATTGACAGTAAGCTCACACAGTTTCATTTTGTCCCTGATGACAAAGCCAGCTTTGTCTCTCCAAACATTCAAATCATCGCTATCAGTCAGATCAACAGTAACATTTTTCTTCATGTCCAGATTTACTCGTCCCAGTACTCTGTAAAATTAGCTGACAAAGACTGACTCTTGAAGAAAATTTAATCCATGCAGGAACGTTTTAACAGTTGAATCAGGTCTGAGTAGGAATTTCTTCCCCAAACTGAGGTATGGTTCTAGGTAGTGACTAATTACAGTAAGGCAGTTTTAACAATATAAGGAGCTATGTTTCTTGAGTATTTTAGAAAAAGGAACCTAGCAATCAATATTTCAGAAAAAAAGGTTCATACAATCATTAACAACTTTGGAAAAACGAAAAGTTTGGAAGAAATTTTCAAAGCTCAATTTACTTTATACTTTCAAATACTTAAAGTAAAAACATTTTAGCGAAGAGAAAAGTTGATAAAATTTAAAACTATTTAAAGGAATTGTTTTATTTTGTTACAATTCTTTAGTTCTTCCATGCACTGGTCATTTGAAGATCCTACTAAAATTCAATTATTCATACAAACTGAAATGGACAACCTTTCAGCAGCTTGATCAACCAGATGCTGTAATGCTAAGCGTCCTTTGGGATTATGAAACACTTGTATGAATATCGGTTGTAGGCTCATATCCTCAGCTTCATCCTAAAAATAAAAAAAAAAAAATAAATGTCGAAACGAACAATAAATGTGTAATTCTGGAATATTCTTAAAACTCCTCACTTTGATGACATTGGTTTAATTAGGCCTTAAATGAGGTGCTAAATTTTTTCTCCGTTCACAGTCAAGTAGGATTAAGTTTAGGTAAAAAAAACTTAAGCATAACCACCGTCATAAATTTCGGTACCGAACTTATTCCAATGTCAGACCTGGACATCAGTGATTTGAAAATTATCCGAATCATCGGTTGGTTCAATACTGATGAATTTACCACCGATGGACCGATCGATTTGAACAGCCATGCAATAAGCCTGATTTGCCGAACAGCTGATCATTGATACATAGCCGCTCAGCGTACCTGTCAAGAGATTCTTTCCTCTGAATCCCAGGATTTTTCAAATTTTTAACTCATTTGATAACCAGAATTTTGAATTATTAAAGAAAAAAGATTTATAATTCATTTATGATTTTCGGTACTCATTAGAATTGTTGTAGAATAGACAGTGAAAAAAACTATGTGTATTGATGATTCGTTAAATTATAAACTTTAGTACTTTAAATTAAATGCCAAATTAACCGTCAGAGTTTCGAACGAATGCAGACTTTGATTCTGGAATATTGTTTAGTTGATTCAATAATTCAATATCATTTGATAGTGTTCGATTTAGAATTGTGTTCCAGCCCATGGTAACTACTATATCAGCACTGAAAAATTTAGCTTCAACAAACAGTGAGTGGAACTGGAACCGCTTTCCGATTACTGTGTATCGATTCCAACATTTTAACATCAGAAAATAGGTTTGGATCAATTCATCCAAATGAAATCTCATTTATTCATTAATGATTAGTAAACTTCCTTCTCGAAAGAAGAGAAAGCGCCTTTCGGTGCCGTGAAAAATATATTATAACTTTGTTGAATGTGAAATAAAATTAAACATAATGATACTGTTCGGTCAGTACTGATGCGACTCCATAAAGATGACATTTAAAAAATTAAAAATGGAACAAATTCATTTTAAGATGAAGAAGGACCGTTCAGTAGTGTGGAATCAAAGCCCTGAGCAAAATGAATTGACGAAGACGAGAATATTATCATCGGTATCGTTTATCATTTCATAAATGATACCAGTATATTTAGGTGCTTTCTTTACACTTTAAAATATACGATGAAAATTCAACAGCAATGAAAGGTGTATATACATGACAAAAGGATTGTGCAGTCAAACAGAACAGTGTTCACTTAAAAAGGAAATCTTATCAATCAGGCATATCGAGAAATAACGGTACGTCGATCTGGCGGGTTTGCTTTAATCTAAGTAAGTAACGACTAGTCATCGGGTTGTTCGGTGCAATGTGCCAGTTTCGAAGTTTATGTAGGATCGCAGTAAAATATCGTGAAAGCAGCATAAATGAAGACACGGAACTATCTGAAGAGAGTGGTGTGGAGGTTTGATAATCTTTGATGACTTAGAAATTTTGAATAAATCAAAAGTGTTGATGATAGCAGAAGAGAAGAATGACAGGAAAAGCGAGAAAGATGCACCGTGGGGTGGTATGATTGTATATTGGTGTGTGAGCATAGCCGGGGGTGGATACCTGGTATTAAAACAAGTTGTGAATTGTTAAAGTAGTGATTTCGAAGTGGATTGGGTTGTTTTATAATTTCGCATTACCGTCACCGCAGATGTCGCCGCTGCTGTCATTGCTCAGTGTGATTTTGTTTGCTGGGGCTCTGTACGATTGGTATTTGTTTGCGACTGCACAATTGTCATAATTGTCACCTCAGTTGACAACGACCACAACTGAACAAAATTTTTGAAGGTGGCGATTGCTCCCGAATATAACTAACTATTCAGTCGTACGTACTGTATATAGATGAAGGAAGACGAAGACACCCTACCACATACACATACACACACACACACACCTTCCAATATATCTATCCATCATATACATATATATATATCAGATGTGTGCATATATTGTTGGAGAATGCTACATTTCGAAATAGTTTCCGGATAGCTTTCTGAATGGTGAAATGAGATGATATGATCCACTGCTATCCCTGGATTGATTTGTCATAAGATGTGTCACATTTGTCAGTGTCAACGTCAAACAGTCCTGAGACATTGCTATCCCATCACTGTCAATATCGCCATTTATTATCATCATGAATTGGAAGAACCGGTTACTAATTCACATTGCTCACATCATATCACTATCGTAACCCAAAATGCAAGATTCAAAGCAGGTCTGTACTGCTTGTTCTTTAATAGATTATAATTGCACTAAAAGTTTCGTTTCATCATACAATTCCTGTTGCACCACAAATGACAGAAATAATTTGAACACTCCAAACTTGCTCCTGATAGCTTGAAAAACTCTGAGGAAGAATATAACGCATTCAACATTTTGAGGCCCAATATAAAAAGTAACCTTTCCTATAATTACCAAGATTGCAAGCAGAAGATTCCCGAATTTCGAAGTTAATGTCATTACGTATCATAGATTCGGCATACTTAATATTCCATTTTTTGAAATGTTTAAAATCTTACATGTTCCCAGAATAATCAATCTCTTTGAAGTCTTTCACCGAAAATAAATAAGATAGAAATACTTGTTATGTGGCCACTCTCAATTTTAGCTATTGGTCATCCATTAAAGTTTATTCCCTTTTTTGGTTAACAAAATACACTGCTATAGTATCGTAATAGAATAACAATAACAGCTTATTTGAGTAATCCTTTCATTTCGAAACAGAAAATACTGTTGTTGAAATGCTACTGCAACTCTAGCAGTGGGACAGATGTGGATCTGGTAAATACAAAAGCTGATTTAGTCCGAGTGCCTAACAAATATTTTGAAAAGGCACTTTATCAAACATAAAATCCCTAATAAATTGTTACTTATAAATAGGACTTCTTGTTCCTCACCAAATATCTAGCAGTAATTTGCACTGAAAAATCAAGAAGTGCACCAACCCTGTTCTATCGGATTTTCTTACGAATGGGTGTAGGTCAACGACCTTTAAAACGCCACTCTCTTGTTCTTCCAATAAAGTGACATGACACTTCGAATCGTTGTAATATCGTGAATGTAAAACGTAGGCCACATTAAGGCGATTCATGCAGTTACCGAAGTACATACAACTCGTTGCCATACTTTTTTCTTTAATAAGGACAAACGGTTGTTTTAAGGAGAACTCAAGACTAAATGCAGTTTTGACACCGCTAAAACTTCTTTCCACTGAAAGGAACAGTTATACCACACTTAATAAATTTTACGCCGCAATGTCATGAAATTCGTATTTAAATTTAATAACTGAGTTGAATTGAAAGGGAATAACGGTGAAGAACATGAGCACTACACATATCACGGCTTCTCGGTAACAGCAATATCGATTTGACGAAAATTAGGCAATCGTGATGAGAAAAAATAAGGACTGTTGACACGTGCACAGTGTAAACTTAAGATGAACCAATTTAATTCAAATATTAAGAGAAGCTAGAAATGAGCTGACCTTTGTCCTGCCAGTTTTGAAATGAACTGCAGGGTGAAAAGATTTATACAACTTTTATCAAAAAAAAAAAAATTGAAAACATATTAACGAGATACAATGCAACAAAGAACTCATACAGCATGTAAACTGCCAATGAGCACTAAAAAACAGAAACAAAGCACAAAAACTTTTGTGCCTATAGATGTCCTAAATATGTAATTCGACACTGCAGGAAATGTAGGCAGCTTCACAAAAGTAGGGCAACAATTCATGCTATGCTGTAATCTTAAATCATAAAAAATCAAAATAATAAAAGGCTCAGGCACTATTATCTCAGCCTTACAACATCAATTATCTAAAATATGCAATATCAAGCAAGGGAAAGCGATTACTAAACAGGTTCTCCAAATGACCATACCAGAGAGACTGACATTCACAATAAATACGTCCATGTGATAAAAAAATAGACAAATTCTCGCATTGTCAACAAAGTATTTCTCAGTGATAAAATGAGAGAAGTTCAGAAGGATTAACGCACACTACATGAGGCATCAGCAGACGATGCCCGCTTCAATGCTTCAACCGCCTTACACAGAGAACGTATCTGTACATAGTCTGTCACAGCTGGAAGAAGTGATGCTTCGTTTGTATGAACAGGACATACTTCAATACACTGCTCATATAAAAGCAAAGCTTCATCAAGTTGCTGCCTGAAAATAAAAGCATCAATTAAGTACTATAATAACCACCAATTAAAAAATTATTTTGTGGTGAACATCTTGTAAAAGCATGTACCTATGAAAGGCGCGTTATACTAAATGAAAATTCGAGAAAAAAACTTAAGATTCTTTCTTTCTTTCGCAATATAATGTAATTTTCATACAAACCTTTGAAATGCAATTTTCGCTAGAATAGCTAAAGCATCCGGATTGGCCTTTTCTCTTTCCAGACATATCTTCATCTTCGATTCCAGCACAGTCATTTGATTCGGAGAACCTTCCATTTCTTCTGCTTCTACCATCCTATAAAAAAAAAAGCATTTAAGGTGTAGGAAAAAAACAAAAAATACAACTGGGAAAATAGTAATGCATGTTTTTCACTGAGGAAAGAACTATGCATCATTTCATCTTCGAAATATTTATTAACTTACGCGAGATAGAACATTGGTGCAGCATACTGAGGAATGCCTTCAGCAGCTTTTTTAAACGACGCCTTCGCCAACTCTTTATTTTGGGCCGCATAATACAACTGAAATAACTACAGTGTCGTAAATCGTTGCAGGGAACACATAATTTATTAAGCATCCTGAAACTTAAGCTGATGATATTTTAATCAGAAACACGGTAGAAGGACAAACAAACCCGTCCAGTAATAAGGTAGAGAATTGGATCAGCATTTCGGTTCATCTGTAAGAGTTGATCAACCTTTGTCATGCACGCCATAGCACCACCAACATCACCTATTGAAGCTTTCAAAGCCATTTTGCAGTTTGCTCTCATATGCCTCAAAGGATTATAAATTATACATTAACAATAAAGCTTCAAAATTTGAATTGGGGAGTCATCGAAACTTTAAAAAGATGAGTCAGGGAAGATAAAACAGATAAGTTACTATCTGAGGGGAGGGATTTATTAGAATATAAACTCAGGATGAATGGAAAAACATACTTGACCAGATGATGTGTCGGGTCAATTTTATTTAGTCTATCTAAATAATCGATTGCTTCTTGCAGCTGTCCATTTTCAGATAACAATAAAGCAGCACCCAAATAGATATCAACATTCGTCTGATCAATTTCGACAGCTTGGTTAAATTCGCTGGAGTAATGGAATTTAAATAAATGAAGATAACCTTAATCATTTAAATAATTATATCTAACATTTTCAACCTTTCCTTTACTGTTCTGAAGAGAGAGAGAGAAGGAGAGAAAGAGATGAAAAGTTAACCTATCAAAAAGAAGCTTCAATATAAAAGTAATTTAGTCTTTTCTAGGACGCCAGATTCAAGACCCTACTCATTCCTTGTGTTCATGGGAAATCTTTTTCGTGACATATAATTTTGCCTTATACTGCAAAAGAGCCAAAACTTAACAGTGCGGACACATTTATCATCAAATGACTAAACATTAAAAATAAAAAAAACCTCTCAACATCGCCGCAGTGTTCAAGGATTTTCCAAGCTGCAAGCAAAATGTGATACATGGATCGAAAACGTTTGTTAGTTATCTCACCCCGTGAATCTTCGTCCAACATACTCCACATATTGTTAAAAGAAGTTAATCGTTCTTTCAGTGACTAGAAAAAAGAAAAAAAAAAGTGCTTTACAACTTAGTATAGCTCGGCTACGTAATAGACAATAACTTGATGAACAGTATTGTGAACTTACCGGAGAAAGACATAAAACAAAGAGAGCCAAGGAACACAGCTCTTCCTAGAGTATGAAAGAGTAAGAAAAATCCAGGAACCGCGATATTTAAAGTATTTCTGCAAGCTTTTTCTGTTTGTTCTCAATGTAAAAACAAAAATTTTGCACACAAGACTCGTATCCTCTTCTTTACTATGAGGAAACAATTATCGATAATAATCCAACAACAATGACCACAATTACGGACGGCTGCTACTCAAAATCAGTAGCATTATTCACCAATTCTTCTACCTTTTACACACTTGATATGCTTTACAGGTAAAGAAGATATGACATATGCTGTCACTGAACACATCAAAAATGTTTATTCTAAATTCCACTGAACTAACAGTAAATTATTTTTTTTTACAGCGTTTCTGATGTGTTCCAATCTGATCAGCTGAATGCAGGAGTTCTCATTACGTAATAACACCGCAAACGAATAACACTAACCACTACGTTTTCTTTCATCAGAGAAAAGCGAGCTTGCAGTATATAATCCCGGAGAACAGCAGTAATATTTAAACAATTCGGATCTGAGAGCTGTAGTGCCAAATCATTTTCAACAAGAGGTATAACTTCCTCGTAATGCCTTTGCCGTATTGCCTGTAGTGCCTGATGATACGGACTGTAAATGAATCAGTTATGTGGGAAAATAATTACAAATATCCATGGATTACAGTGACTTTGCATATCAAAGTATATAAATTATTTCGAATAAGTGGTTTACTTCGTAAATCTTCCTTAACCTATATTAGTTTGATATAGTTTTAAGCACTCTAGAATAAGGGATAACAAATCCAGATGCCATGCTTCCCATCTGGTGGTTTTATGTAAAAATAATTTCCTGATACCGAACACTGGAATATATATAAGCAATATTTTAGTATAGAAGCCTACTCCATCGATCAATTGTTAAATTAAAAAGTTTCAAGACAAAATTCAACATACCACAGCGTATGACCTAACGACTTTTCTGTATTGTGACTAACTTTTTCTTTCTCTTTCAATTCATAACTAAAAATTATAACATCGAATAAAACAGCTTTTATACCTCACTGAAAGAGAATCGCCTGCCAAATCATGCAATATCGGATCATTGACATATGAACTACGCCACAAAAGCACTAATTCGTCTCTTACCGGTATAGATTCCCGCGTATTCTTCTAGAAATTTCAGGATATTTACTAGTACAACAAAATTATTAACCCAAGAAACTAAGACACTCAGAGCATACAAAACAAAATGGATAAAATTAGAAAACCATCGATGTTAAAAGTCACCACCAGATGAATGCTCTACACTGCAATCATTCATATTTTACAGCATGCTTAACCAATAAATTGCTTCCCTTGTAAGTTCGGCATTTTATATATATATATATGATAT
>PQVD01001628.1:7118-30007 GCA_003012265.1 Setaria equina
AAAAATGTGATGCGAGAAGTTCCATTTCACTTCCTCCTATATTTCTGCATCATTGCCACTTACATTATTGTTTCCTAATCATTAGAATCTTTAAACATTTTATAACAGTGTCCGAAAAGCACTTATCGACCTGCAGATCAGTTTTCTAAATCTGTTTTAGAAAATGAATACAGAAAGAGACAAAATCCTGCAAAAAAAAAAACTAGAAAATTTGAAGTTTTAGAGGCATTCCGTATATAGGCTAAATATTTTTTATTATCAGGACAGGACGAAATTTCGTGCAAAATTTCTTGTGTGTCAAATGAAAGTTGTTATGCTTCATCAGCAATGTACAGAAAAGATGCAAGATATATATATATATCACATTTCTTGTATTCTGGATAACAATTTCAGGTGTTTCACTTTTTCAAACTTTTGACGCTTTAGTTTCTAGAAGCTTGGCATTAATGATTTGGTGGTGAAACTTGACAACCCTAAATTAAGCACTAAAATTTCTCTCTTATGTCCTTAATATCTTCATTACAGTAAAGTTAATTTTTTGTGCCAACTTCTGTTCATACAATATTTAATTCTTTTCTCACCAGTTGTATTAATGATTCTTTAGTTTGCAGGATTCTATGGAAACTGCTGATGCAAAGGGAAGTTGATTATGCGCTATGCTATGTATATGAATAGTGTGTCCTAGTAAGTTTCTAAAAATCTTAGTAAATTAAATAGGAGTTTTCTAAACGTTGAAATATTATCAGTAAATTCTCAATGTTCCAACATCCTCAACAGATCAAGGAAATCTAATCGATATTGTTATCTTTTAGCAATAAGTTCCGATTCAAGTCAAAAATGCTTCGAAACTATTTTTCATTCAAAAAAACACTCATGCGAAGTAAAGGAGGCAAATGAATGCAACAAATACCGCCAGTGTTGTCCTGACACGACCCAGTGAGTTATGCCAGTGAATTCGCTTAAATTTGAGATTGAAAGTTAAAAATATAACAAATTAGTGAATAAGCTGCTACTGTTGTTGTAGGTGTCAGCGAATAACGTCTCCCTTGGCGTGCATGATCGAAATGGAAGCAAAATATTCGAAAACAAGTCGAAAAACAGTGGGCTGTTTTATCAAGCTAAGAAGTCTCTTTTTGGACAACTTTCGTGGTATTAACAACAGGTACTGAAATATATTTTTGATTCTTTTATACTTATCGAAGAAATAAGTTAAACTTTGAAAACTTTGTAAATAATCCCAAAGACACTCTTACGTGTGATAGGTAACAACGCTCTCTAAAACAGTCTGAATCATAGAGTTTCTCAGAAAGTGACATGGGACAAAATCTCTTTCAGCATCATCTGATTATCAGAAAAGATAACTAATAAAGATATAGTTTAAGGTAAAAAAAAACTCTAGTAAGTGAAGAAAAGATACTTCAAGATAGTATTATATAAGAGCTGTTTTTTCATATGAGCTCAAGCATGTGAAAACTGAAACAGCCCTGATTGTGTTCTTGCATCATTCCCTGGAAGTTTTTGTAACCTTTACATTTCTGGATACATTCTCTTCTCCATTCCTGATCAATAAACATATCATGTGAATACATGATCTTGTAAATCTGATCAGTACTCATCGTTATATGCCGTTCTTTCTTAACTAATAGCTGCTATAACATTTTATTAAAACTAAAGCGATCTCAGAAATTCAATACGCCAATGAAATTCTTTAATTCATCATTAAAAAAACCTATGCTATGTGTAAAATTAATATATTTCACTGCATATTGTACACAAAGGATAATATTTTTGCTAATAATTACGAAAAACGTGGTAATAAAAATGATGAAGCAAAAGAAGTGATAACAGAGAGAAATTACAAAATAAATTTCAGACTATCATTACGGCGCAAGGATAACATGATAGTATCGACCCTATATGATGTTACTACGGGTAGCGCGAACCACTTCGCCAATATTATCAATTCTAACAATAAATCTGTAAGTGTGACGAAATTTTTACATTTGATTATTTAGATTGGAAGTTTCGTTTCATGTGTTTCTTAAAGAAGAAGCATTGTGGTTAGTACATAAGAATAGTCATTATCTTGTTCGATTTCGAATTAGCTTCATCGAATGAATTTCATAGCCAAGCAAACCTACAGTATAGCGTGATTTTCTAAAAGCAAATGCTACTAACTTGTTGAAAAGATTTTCATTGAACACAGGTGATAGTTCTAAACAAAATTATTCAGTTCGAAAGTTTGAGCTCACTGATATAAAGGAAAAAGAAGTCCTTGATATTGATTAATTCTTTAAAAAGGATTGTTCAGAAAATTTTGAATTAACCGTTTTCATTTTATTCATAACACATCTCGCAAATCGTTTTATTCCATCAATATAAATTTATCACTTCACTTTATTTCTGCACGCTGTCCGAAATAATTTTTCACTTGTTTTTCAGAAATTTGGAACGTGACCCAGTCAATTATAAATTTCACAATGGAAAAATCAATCGAGAAGTCTGGTTTGAAAAAATAAGAAAAATTCGTACTGAATTGCAAGAAAATCAAAACTGGTGCCGGAAATCAAGATATTGATAATCTCAAAAAAAGAATTGGTAAATCGAAGATATGAAAAATCGTTCGAAGACTAGAATTATACAAAGATTAGGGCGCGAAACTATTCACTATTCATACATAATCAAATCATCACTGGTCAATTTTTTTTATAAATCACCACTGAAGAAAACGTAAAATTAATTAAAAACCTGAGATTTCGAGTACGTTACTGCACGAACACAATCCACTTTCTTTTGCTGACAAAATGCCTTTTGTTGTTAACACTATCATCAGGAGAAAAGAAACTCCGAATTTAACTGCAAAGTCTCATAACTTTATCAGTGTCGAAATTGACCCGAATCAGAAATTTAAGAATGAGATGATTCGTGCAGTCAAGAAGCACTATCTCATAAAAATATCTGATCGGATACTTCAGCGTTCTATTACACTGAAATTAACGACTGTTTAAATCTTGCCCATAAAACGAATATAACTTCATCAGCGTGTTTCAGTTAACCTTCTAAGTGCAGGCTTCTTTGAAGTTCTATAAATCATTTTCCTTAACTTTCCCGTAAAATTCACTTCTTTATGCCGTTAATTTATAAATATTTGTCTATTTCTTCAATTTCATTAATTCAGATATATTACTGATACAAACTTATCATAGTTCAGTTGTGGAATCGTTGAGCAATTTGCTTCTTATTCTGTCTATCTTTATGAGAAAATGAATTCCTATCAACTGACACTTATTAAATTTTATGATTTTTTTCTAGCTTAGTATTTTTTATTTTTCTCTGTTTTTAAAATCAGTAAATATGGAGAAATGAATTTCTATTAAACTTGTCCTGAATAAACCAGTACGAACTTGAATTTTAAATTCATTAGTTATTAATTGCTTAATGAATTTAAAATTTTATTTGACAAAAGTTGACCATTACTATAGCTCTCATATGCCAACTAGTAATAACTCTACATTTTTTGGTTTCTTTGTTGCATTTATTTATTACACTTTAATTACGGTAGCACTTGAGTGCATATTAAAACATATTTCCTTAAAATTCGTTCTTTTCAAGCTTGTCCAGTTTTATTTTGGACCAAAATGAGATCAGTTTCATGCTATCAGATAACCAACTATTTGTCTCCAAATATTTATTCGATTTATCTTTAGGTACTTGAAAAATTTGCTAACTTGTCACAAAGCTCATTTATTTTAAACATTGTAATTGAAAAAAAGCAGCCTATCACAACAAGCTTCAAAGTGGTGAAAAATAAGAATATGAAAATGAGGAAAAATTAAAGGATTTTTACTCCAATAGAAAATATTTGAAGCAACATAAAATGGAAAAGTTAGGTAGATTGCATTTTTCTTTTCCTATTCTTTAACTATAATAGACTTTAGAAAGTAGACAACCAAAACTTCAAAAAAGGAAAATTTTTTACTGGTAACTATTAGCTTTGTTCATCATTCTCCTATGAAAATTCTCCGAGAGTGAGATTGCCTAAAATTATCAATCAGAATATGAGTCATATCCTGATTGATGTCATTAGATAGATAATTTTGATCAAATTATTTAAAGGAAATGATGACTCAAAAAACTCGAAAAAGAAATAGTTTTCTCAAAACAAAAGAAAACGAAATAAATTAGTGGCTGTCATATTTAACTTATAATTAAAAAAATGTCTTCTGATTTGTAACTAAATATTACCAAAGTTTTAAGCATTGTTTGATGTATTGCTTTCGAAACTTTTGTTCATAGACATACCTACAAAAGTACGTTTCCCTTCCCTAAAAAGTTGCCCATTCAAATGATGACAGAGTTTTTAACCGAAGTTCTCATTTGTGAACATAATTAATCTTCAACTTTCTATTCATTCAATCGTTATAGTCTGATCAGCATCAAATCGTGAACGATCAAATACGACTGCTCGTTTCCAAAAGATTTATAAAAATTTAAAGTAAAAGGATATGTTTCAATGAAAAGTGCTGAAGAACTATTGCATAATTCATGAAATTTTTTTAACAAGTATGAATTAAGTAAACAAAATTACATTAAGCTTTCTTAAGCTTTAAGCTATCCATTCATTATCAGCATCTTCTTTTGTACTACTCTTTTACTTTCACATATATTAATTTGATATTGTCTTATATTCGAGTATAACTTTCCTTTCCTTGCTGCCCTTCTCAACACTATTCGTGAATAAAGCTGAAATAACTTTATACTGTTCCGATTTTGTAGCTCATCAAGAAAAATGCTGTGCTTTCCAGAATTTATTTCCTTGTGATAACAGCAGAAGACTAATCTGATCAGATTTTTCGCTCTACTAAAAATTTTTCCTTTTTTCTCGTACTCCAGTTTGTTCCAATTCCATAATCTTTCGAAACAGAAAACGATTCAATTTATGAAGAGAACAATGAAACTACTTTTTGTTAGAATTGTTTGTTCTATTCAGATAGTGCAAGACAGAGAAAGTTGTAGTTGTAACGGAATGATTTTAATGAGAGAAATTAGTCGGGCAAAATTAGTCTTGGAACTGGAATTAAAATTATTTCTTCAAATAACGAATTTCAAATATTTCAGCAACATTAATGAAGGAATCAAGATTGAATATCCAGTTTTTGGTCTTTTAAAATAAAATTATGGTGGTCCTCGGTCTACTGACTTATATTATTTTCGTTAATCAATGAACACAATCTTTAAATCTTTCTTTTTATTTGTTGAAAAATAGTCAATGTTATGTAAGGATTTCATTCATTCATTTCTTTAGCATACTGCTGTGAATGCGTGAAAAGTATTTTAACTTTCCTAAGCTTTTTCCATTCATTGTGAAATGTGCCGCAGCTTGGTATCACTGAAAAGAATTTAAATATTTTGAGCAAGAATTGCAGTGGCACATCCTACGTGAAGGAATGACATGATTTCCAGGACTAATTAATTGATTTGCAAGCGTTGAAATCCTACGGAACAACTAAGAATATTCGCTCTCTTTTTATTTTTAACTTGATATTCATATTGAATCAGCAATACTTGTCTTGAGAATAAAACTGAATTATTAAGAATTTCCCTCGAAATTCTCCTTCACTTTATTATGCCACAGCTGCTCTATTTCAGTTTGACTAATACGTCATACAAGCCATAAAGTTCACTGCCAAATTTTCGTATAAGTAAAAATAATCCGTGAATGTGAGGTGTTTGATCAATGGGGTCAGTAAATGCTTTTTTCACTAATTTATCAAGGAATTCATTTGCTTGCTGACGTTGTTAAGGGTGCTGTTTCGATGCTGCTTCACACAAAGCAAATTCATTTCCATATCCAGAATGCTTCGAAGTTGATTGTCAATCAATCCTAATGACATGCTACATCAATTCTTATTTCGTAACTTGCCTTTGTTTGGCTTATTTTGCTAAGTGTGAATTAATTTCTGTATCAGCTCTGGATTGGTCTTCGCATGTTAATCAGAGATCAGATTCTAATATTTCTAAAACTATTAATATTGCTGTTTTTCATTTGTAGCAACTGTTGCAACTTTTTTGTTTCTGCAATACCGCAGCGTGCCAATGAACCTTGGTCAGTAATCTTGTGCAAATTCGCTGATACTGCAAAATATGAGCCAAGAACACGTGAATGGTATCAAAAATGGATGACTGGTTCCGGCACAGGTATTTATTGTCTGTTGTTAGTGTCAAATTAAGGTATTGATGTGCAATTACAATTCCAACAATTAATGTTATTGATTAAGATTGAATTATGATAAATATTATTTTTACCTCGATCCTACTCCCTGAAGATGTGGCTCCAACTTTCATATTATCCATCAATCTAAGTCATGTGAACCAAGGATTAAGTTTTTGTGTACGGATATCTCAATGTGTCATATCCAATAAAAGTATGAAATGTAAAAAAAGGAAGTTCTTCTCTATCCATTCAAGATCACGTGCCGGATAATTCGCTGGTATTTGGTGCACTGTACGTTAATTCAATAAATAATTCTTTTGAAACTACGATGTCCCAAATAGAAGTCAATGATAGAAGCCAAATAACTGCAAAACCAAAATCAAACAATTAAAAATAATATATAGCAAAGTGATTAAAAATATTTTAGTGAAACCAAACAATTAAATAGGCGAAGCTCTCAGCTTAGCTTGAAGCTTTCAAATTATGCTTAGAGTAATATATTCACTGAGGTTCTTACGTAAACGTAAAGTTTCCGACTCGAGTCCCCTAAAAAAATGTATTAACCAAAAGAGATAAATTTTTGCTAGTTGGATAGAAAACAGTTCTAAATGTCTGTTAAGAATTGTAACACTTAATATTTGAAATATTTGGGTTAAAAATGCTTTCACCACTTCTTAGATACGATTGCAAAATATTTTATGGACGTGTCGAATGGAATCTACACTATTAAGAACACGAAGGTATTCGGGTGGATGACACTTCCGTGGACAGTAAAACAAGTGAAATCACTGGCTTTAATGGACAAAACTCTTTGGAATAATACCAACTTGACTACACCTGCAAGTTCTAATTCTGTTATGTTACAAGGAAAATGTACAAAATAGTTTCAAAAAGTTATCCTAACAAGATGTTGTTTGAGCAATCTCAACTTCAAATTGTTTCAAGTTCCATTTTCAGTTTTTCGTCAAAGCTAGTGAATTATGTGTTAAATTTGCTGCACAAATGACTAAACTAAACGAAAAAAAGATAACAATATTAAATGCAAAGCATGGAGCAATGTATGATAGGAAAAGTGGTGTTCTTATCACTCCACCATTATCTTTTAATTCGGTGATGGCCCATGAAATGGTTCACAGCTTTCACATAGGACATTCTTACAGCGATCGCAAAATTAAAGTAAATTCTTCGTTTTAATTAATTAGTGATTGAAACGCTTCATGCAAATTTGAATAAATTTTAATTTTTTTTTTTTTTAAGAGAATGTTTTAAGTACGAATAAGACAATATGTAATGCTATAATATGCCGATTGCCATGATCTGATTAATTAAATCTGATCAATTAAATTTTGATCAGTTTATTCATTTATCAATCAAATCTCTTTCAGCAGTTTATAATTGTTTCCAACAGAGTCATTTTCACGAATTATATGCGAATGCAAAACCATAAATTGGCATTCCTGAACTCAAAATGATGCAGCAATTATTTAGATCTTCCCTTTCGCACATATGGGTGAATATGATGACCATTATGATTTAATGAGTACAGCAAATGCTTGGATGTACGTGTCGCAGTATGGGCCAAGTGGACCAGGTCTAAACGGACCACATCTTGACTATCTTGGCTGGCTTCCTAGCAATCGAATCCTTTATTTTGGAAGGTTTTCTTTGAGTAATTTTAAATGTGTAAAATATTGGTTAGCATTTGTACTATCAAATGAATTATTCTTCGTATTTGAACAGTTAGTCCTAAGTTACTTAAAAAATTGAATTTTCTAATCTTATAGTTTTATAGAGACGGGAAGAAGAGTTCAATTATACGACTGTCATCATTAAGTATTCCTCACAGATGGTCCAGCGATTGGCTTCTGGTGATGGTACCTTTCAACAGAGACGATCCTGCCAATGTTTTCACTCTAGAATTCAGGACACCAGTAAATCATGATTCCGGTATAGCACAGGTGTCAGTTAAGAGATTAGAACTAAACTGCAAATCTTTGCTTACATTTATTGCCTGTAGCGTCAGTTATTTAATGATATTTCAGGAGGCGGTTATAATACACAAAATTGATCGAAAAGGTATAAATTACTATTCAACCGTTATTACTCATTGCAACGATTACGATGAAATGATGAGTGGCACCGAATGGGTTCATTTTCTTGAGCAAGATAGTTCGAAAATATATCAAACTATTAAAATACGTGTGGAGAGGATTGATAAACAACGAAAGATAGCCATTGTACATATCAACTCAACATTTAATCCTGTAAAAAATTATTTTTTCTGTAATATCTTGCAGAAAATCATTTGATAGGATGTATAGACAAGTTTTTCTAGCAGTCTAGTAATTAATATTATAAGGAAAATTAATCAGTTTGCGTTTGTACACTTCAAATAAATGGGAAGTAAAACTTTTTTTAGCATTACTGAAAGAAACGAAGATCATACGGAATGATTTTGTTAATTACCCATTCTAAAAATATTTCAGATGTCTTGTAAGGGAACAGAAAAGTTAAGATATCTAAGAAACGATACAGATGAAGTGAAATTTATTTGTATCCCGAATGGAACATTTGCTGAAGAATCTCTGAAAAACTCACGACGTAAACAACAACGGCAAGTGTTGGAAAATTAAATTAGATTAAGTCAGATGAAGTGAAATTTATTTGGAAATTAATTTATAAAACATTCAGTTGAGAGTGGTTAATTCTTCAAGAGTTGTACAAAATTTGAGGCAAAAGTTACGTTTTTCAGATTTTTTAAAGATTTGACAACTTTTGGAATGAACGCTTGCCATGATGGGTATGTTTGGAGGATGATAGATCCATATGATTACACTTGTGTTACGAAAAAAAGGTGCATTTTATTTTTTTCATGATGGATTTCCAATTCTGAGGAAAATTGGCAGTCCCTTCCAGCCAATTCCTTATTGCTTTCTACCACCAGTATTTTTCCCCATTCGCTTCTTTCCTTCATCATAAGTTTTCAGAAAACAACAAATTCAAAACCAAAGAGATGTCAGAAACCGTTTTGGTGCTTGTCGCAAGCCACTGGTGTTACGAAGAGCTTTCCCGGGTGATAATGGATGTGTAACAGAGAAAGAATTTATCATAACGCAAGAAGAAAATGCGAAATCGCATGAAAATATGAAATACCATTCATTTTTTAATGGCGAAGAAACGATTACGCCACAATTCAAAGTCTCTTAAAAATTTTAACTTCAAAGTTTACTTCAACATAGCCAGTTTACTCTTGAAATTCATTTGTTTTTTATCACTATGCTGAAATTTATTTTACCCTTAACAGTGAGACTGCTGAAAATTTATGTTAAATGAAATTTTTAATTGTACTGCTCAAGTAATAGAAAAGGAACTCAAGCAGTTCTTTTGGATTTTCAGTGAAATTATTCGTTAAATTGTGAAGCAGTTTGAATAGCTATGCAGATAAATGAGTAGAAATTTCAGAATTGATGCTCCGTGATAACTGTGACAAAGTGTCAGAAGTGATATAGTTCAGAAAGTTATCAGTCAAAATGTAATTCTTAACTGCTACCAGTTGCTATCAGTGTAGATATAATCAGTGTTATTTTCAAATCAACATAGAAATGTTACACGGATGAGGTATATTGTCATAATCATCTATTACTGTGAATATTAGAATTGGTTCCTTTATATTTGACAAAACGGATTAGTGTATTTTCGCCAATTTGATTAAATATTTGCATGCTAGATTTTATCTAATTTTTTGATTTTTTTGTCCTTTAAAATGCATCATGTTTTTTCACAAATTTTGTCAGAGTTATTAAAGAATCTGTTTCCTTTTTTTTAAAAAGTAGTTAATCACTTTAATTCTTTTGCATACCCAAGCGGATGGATATAATAGAATCTGATGAATATGATAACAGTTCAAAACATGAACTTCGGGATATGAAATATTACAGAAGTGAAAGGTGATTTTAAAGTTAACTAAAGGTTTTTAAGTTTGAAAATCAGAGAAATAAAAACATGTTTTGTGTATACCTCAAATTTGTAAAGTATTTTTATTTTGATTATTCTTTCGTGATTTGCTTTAAGGCACTTTTGTCCGAAGTATTGGCAATGTACTTCATCCCAAACTTCAAACTTTATCATTTTGTATAAAATTTCTTTGCTTTTCTTTTCTCTTTGATTATAAACATTAGTTTCTTATTTTGTGCACATTATTCTCAGGTATTCAATGCAAAGTTGTTAGACCAACCTAAATTGTTACATTTGCAACTTTCTTTACAACTTCGGGTAAGGTATTAAATCAAGCATGAGTGTAAAAAAATAGTTTTTATCCTATTAGTAACAATTTAATATAAATTTTTCGTCAAAAAATTAGTTTTCTGATGACTAAACTTTAAATTTTAAAAATTTATCAAAGTAATGATTTGCCACTTTCATGTTTAAAAACTAAAACTGATTGGAATTTGCATCCTACCACAGCAGAATTTAATTATAATAGTACATCATTTTTTTGATACAAATCAAAAGAACACTTCTAATTATTCTTTCAGCTTCTGAATAGCATCTATTTTCACCTGATAATTTGAAAAGTGGGACTGTTCTTGCTTCATCATATTGATAAAATCTGTGGTATCTCCCGTTACAAGAATGTTTCATTTCCTTCTCTGTGGTTATTTCTTTGCACTGCTTTTCCTAAGAATATAACGAAATTGAAACTCACCATATACTAAATATTGCAATTAAGAAGCTCACTTAATCAAGAAAACTCAAGCAGATCGATGTGAGTTACTTGTAAACTGTAAAGTTCTTCGATTATTGAGCATAATGTCCTAATTTCAGTCAAGAAACAGTTTGTTCTAGGCATATTTTTATTATTTTAATTAATCAACTTTTATTTGTTGAGCTTTCAGATGCTATCCCCTAAACTATAAGACATAGGTTTAAGAGATAGAGCTAAGCTATGAAACTTGAAGTAATTAAAATACTTTCCTGTTGGGGACCTCTGAAAATGTAAAGGATGATTAAACTAGACATTTTCATTACTTCAAAAGTTCTTTCAGTCACGTCAACGGAACGATGACAAACAAACACTTCTTCTGAAAGGCTTTCCGCTCTTTGTTACTGATAGGATTTCAGCGGTGTTGATTAAGCCAATTAAACAAGCTCTTGTTTCTGCTGACAGATCACCGAATTCATAAATAAATTTCTTTCTTTTCAGAAAATAAAAATATCAATGATCATCATAGTGCTGGATATTGTATAGGGTATGAGTTAGAAGTAGTAGTCATCAGTGATGTTAAAATGAATTAATAATGTGCATTAAAAATTAAGATTTGTTTCAATGTGACGACAAGATGTGAAAATTTTTGAAGTAATCAGAAAGACAGTATGAAACAAATGGACGATGGGCAAATAAATTTAGGAATCTAGTTGCGCTATGTGAAGTTTTCTGAACTTTTCGTAAAATCGTCAGTGGAAATTGAAATCTGTTTGGGAACCGTGGTGGGCTGGAAGACTCCTCTTTCTTCTTGTAGCTCGGAAAGATCTTAATGATAGATTAGGAATCGAGAAGAAACGATTCTCGGTCATGCTCTTTCACATCCACCTTTCCTTTTCTTACCGCCTCCTCTCCCGCGGAGTTATGGCCTTCAGAGGAAATAAGTTGTCGTCTAAATATGTCCCCTCTCACTGTGACACAAACTCTTTTTTCAAAATTTTCAAATAATCCATTTTCCTAAAGTTTTTTTTTTTTTTAGAAGGCTGTACTAAAGTATGGGCCGAAGCAATTTTCTCACTTTTTCCACTCTATTTCTAAAATTCGTGAGACAATTAAATGCTTTTGTTTGCAAAATATCTTCTAAAAACATATTTGAACAATTTAAAGAAAAAAAGGCAACTGATAAAATTAATTTTTAAAAGATTGAATGGTATCAGGGTTAGTTTGCATTAAAGCCAAAAAAAAGCATGTCCTTTGGATTTGTCCCTCAGATTTTTTTTTTTTTTTTTGATTTCTTTAATTTTTTCGAGTTATAGGCAAATTTTATCCAATTTAGTGTCAAATTTACTAAAGATCGTTTTGTTTCCTAATAGGGTTAACGGCCATTTTCTTCAGTATGGTTAAAATTGTCGAATAAAAACGCATTTCTGAACAGTTTTACAAAGGAGTGAAAATTTTTCCACTTGAGGTAAAATTTGTCAATAAATTGCAGATAATTAACGATCGATTCTGATGGTATACCTCTTCGGTTTCCTTCCTTAACGTGTCCCCTCGTCCTCACTACCTTCACGTCCTCAATGTTTTTTTTTTTTTTTCAAATCGCATTATTTGTTAGGAAGTGTAATTTGATGAAAACGGCTCCCTTTCCGAGCAAATTATAGAACACAAAATTGGTAATTTTGGAGGATTCAAATGACAGACAGAAAGAGGTAAGTCAGGAAAAAGAAGATTCATTGTTGGAATTTCATCTCTGAAATAAAATGGAGCAGCTCTTCTTCAAGAAATGTTTTTTTTTTTTCAAATTTTCTTCCTCTAATAAAAGACGTTACGTCTTCAATCTTATTTTCAATGCTTCAACTTGCTTTTTTTTTCTTTTTCTTTTCTTTCTTATCAACAACCTGATTAGTAATTCAGCACTTCGATTTGTCTTAAATAATAAATTTTCGCTCCTTAGTTTTTTTTAAATTATCGACAATTACGGAAATTTTTCTGGAATATAAATTTGAATAAGTTGGTTTAAATCAAGTTTTGTTGGAGCAAATTTATTCCGGTCTTACAGAATTGATAATTGCATAGTGCACTAGCAATCTAAGCCTGTAGGTCTGATAACTTCCAGACTAGTAACATTAGGAAACTGTCTGTTCATATCAGCACGAATAAGCAGCGTTTAGAGGTATTATTGACAAAAAATGTTCAATATTGCTTTCTCAAAATATAAAATAAATTCATTAGGACAAATCGACTTTTTAATCACATAGAGTAGATCTCAGTAACTGAATTCGATACTTCATTTACGATATCTTGTGTTTTAGACTTTTTGTAAATTAAGGGACCCCGCAAAGTTTGGCTATTTCAATTGCACTGATACAGAGAAAGATTTCCCTCTTGGACAACCTCTAAAAATAACCGTGAAAAGAATATTTTGATTAAATACTTTATTCCTTCTCGAATTTTCAACTTTTTCTTTTAAAACTACCGTTGCTTTTCAAAAACTGATTTTGATACATTTTTTCAAAAGTACAGCATTATTACCTCAACAGCTAATATTTTTCAGATGATTTGGTTCAACTTACGAAAATTTACACAGCTCTTAAACTCCTGCTACTGCTGAAGTTGTATGAATCATAAAATGCCCCCTATGAATAGCAAACGATTTTTGTAAGGAAGATCATCTTCAAAATTTCGATTATCTATCAGCAATTTTAAAAATTCATTTATCGCTAGTGATTAATGTTTCTTAATGACATAAGAAAAAGAGACAGGGAAAGGAAGAGAATCAGAATGGCAGTAGCATTGAATCGTCATTAGAATGTCGTCCTTCTTTCATTTCTCCTTCTTGACCGCGCGATCGTCGTACCATATGTCGCATAAATACTAAACTGATCACTATCACCTCTAAGTTTACCTTATCACAAATATTTCTCTCCAGTTTCGAGGTTTTCTGCTCTTAAACCGCATCTGATACTAGCGTTGAATGTCACATTCGACACTTCCGGTCTGTAAGCTTTCCCGATCACCACTTCGCCGAAAGTCTTAAAGCTGAGATTTCATTTATAGATATTGCTATTGGTTTTTCAACTAGTTGGCTTCATTTGATTTTAGGGTGTCAAAGTTAATTCTAATTATAGCGGCACAATAATCTCCATTCATATCTTTTCAAAAACTTTATAATCTTGATTTAAGCTCAGCCATGTAAAAAAATTTCGTCAAAAGTGCTCTTGATTTTAATTAAAATTAGGTTTGAATTGATTTTCAAATTATTCGAGCTTTTTCGTTAAGTGTTACTCATTTTTTTATCACGAGGTTTTATCGGCATTTTCGATGTTAAAACGTCAGAAACGTTAAATGACAGAAATAGAAAAGTCAAATAATCTTTCAAAGGATACCCCATTTCTACTTATCATAAGATAGTGAAGAAAGCTGAGAAATCAGTTTAATCTGTTAAACTTCTTTCGTCTGTTTCAACATTTTTATGATGGCCTGGCATTGGAAAAATCTAATTTTAAAACCAAAAATTTCGATTTATTTATATAATGTATAATAACGATCTAAGAACTCTTCGATTTGTATTTATCAGCGGGAAGGTAGAAAATCTATCTTCCTTCCTATTTTTCTAGCCTTGGTTTAATTTTTTCTCGAAGAAAAAATATTTTAAAAAGAATGCTTTTAGAATAACTTATTTTTACCTTTGTAATAAGCTCAGTTTTATATTTTCACTATCACCAAAACTTTATCGTTTTCAAAGTAGTGTAACTTTTAGAGATTACATGGCATTTCTTGACTTGCTTGAGGACATATTGTCAGGTGTATCACATGATGCCAATTACACCCTATTCTCTTTAAGCACATTCTAAGGACGAAGTTGCATGAAGTATTTGGCACTGCTGCTCCTAGTAACTTCATCATTCTTTCATTAAAAGAATTTTGACTTTACTTTTTTTTTCTTGATATTATATATTTGAAAATAACTAAACTTATCTTTTTAATCTATTAAAATTCGATCTGAGAAGCTTTTCTACAAACGTGATCGACTGAACCGAGCACTGACCACTCTTTATCAAGAAAGAGGCAAGAACTGAGATCTTGTAGAAAAACGCTTTAACCATATTCGGTTCAAGCATTTCACTACAGTAAATCCGAAATTGATTCGTTCGCTGAGATTATTGCAACAGTTTGGTCATTGGAGGGTTCTGTTGTTGAGGCTATTGTTGTGGGGTCGTTCGCATTTCCGGCGTTGCCAACGTAGCGGTAATTGGATGTGTTGTCAAGGTGTGGGCTTCACTACCATCCTTTTCCAACCTAGAAATAACCGCATCAAGGACAGAGGTTTATTGATCTGTATTATCACTGTTGCTGGGAATAGGAGTGATATTAACCTTGTTTTGGCTGTAGTAAATGGCGATTTGTTGTTTATACTTCACAACTCCGCACGACAACCTCTCCTTTACGTTGTTGAAATTCGCGAAGAAATCGACGAGAAGGTATACAGCACCTTAATGGCATAGCAGACGACATGGAGTATGATAGTTCTGTGATGCTAATATATCAGACAGTTCTTTTTCTATCGCACTCGGACTCGATCTTCTACCGAAATTTAAATTACTCTCTTATTTTTGTTTTTTTTCGTTCATGTGTAGGATATGATGTGCTTGTAATGGTAACAGTACTTTTGTGTCCTGCAGGTCTTGAAAATCCGAATGATTAAGGCTCCAACTTCCGAATTAAACAGAAATTTGTCTTATCTATATCTCTGTAAGGAGCTTCTGCATCATATTTCCATCTTTACTGTTCAAGTTGTTAAGATAATTGCTTGAGTTTGAATTTATATAACTGTTCGGTACTCCTCCTGAAGTATATTAAATTAATCATTCAGAAGAAAATAAAGGTTCGTTACTTCCTAATATATAGTCCACTTGAAGACATCTGTAAAAGCATAGGTTTAAATTTGTTTCTAGCTGGTAAATTTGTCATTCCTTCATTAAAAAGGATCTTATCTGTTGAAAATAAATATTTTCCTTTTCATTCTGCTAAAATTGCATCAAGTTGTAATACATATCAGTATTTAAAACTTTTCTTTTTTCATAAATTGCTTTTCATAAAACTCCTGGTTTAATGGGATTTTATGAATTTCTTTTCAGATCAAAAGAAAAGCTACTTTTACTTCTCCTAGTTGTGGTCATTAAAGTATTATTTCGACCTTTAAGTATCATTTGTTCTTATACAGTTTAACTTCCTTGAATTTTTCATTATTTGAAATTTTTTACAAAAAAAAACTGGAATGATCGATAGTTTCATTTTAGATCGTAAAATGAGAATAAAATTCGATGACCTTTACTGATTGTATATATATATTGGGTTGTTCATTTCCAGCCATACTATCCCTATATCATTCAAATCGTCATCATTCTGGCGTCGAACTGACGCTCTGTCTTCATTTGATGTATGCCAGGTACGGCTCTCAAATTCCTGAAATTGAGTCCTCTGTTATATTGCCGCTGTTACAGCACCGGTCTTCCCATTATCAAAGCCTCTTTTAAAGTACTTTTTCATTCTTCTACTGTTGATGGGAAGGATTCTCTTGACTCCTCTGCTTTTTTTGCTGTAAAAAAAATGGAGGGATGATAATTCAGTGTGATTATGTAATTCTTGTTTATTTCGGTCATTTTGCAAAGTTCTAATATATTCAGAACAATTACAATTCTCATGTTCTTTTACATCTTAAATAGTTAATAAGATTTTTAAAGTTACCAGTCAAAAGGATATAAAGCACCATTTCAGAGAGCTTTTTAGTCAGCCAATAAAATTTTATCAACCTATTTTAAGAGAAAAGGTGAAAAGAATTATTTGCTGGAGAACGTGAACTGTGATTTTGGTATAGACGTACATTATAATTTATGAAGGAAAACTAGTTTCTTGACTGTCATCTTCTCTTGTTTTCTTTCTCATATTTCTTTAGAAATTTCATATTTTAACAGATTATTCAATGGTTGTAGAAGCAAAATCAAACATATGCCCTCAATACTTTTCGCACTTCATGACCTGATTCTTATATCCAAGTTCATTTTTTTAAATAAATTCTTTCCACATATCAGCTAAAAATTTTTCTTCATTATGTCCCACGTCATCACTTCTTCCTATTCGTTTATCACTGTTATTAAAGTGTTGATTCATTATCACTTTTTCGAAGTTTATTTGTATGTGCTTGATTATCCGTCATGAAAATCGGAAAAAGTAGCACTGAAGAATTCTGATTCTCTATGCTTATATATTTTCTTATTGATTAATTTCTGGTATTGAAAGCGTGTACCTATTGCATAAAAAACTTACTTAGACTACAATCGTGAACTGTATCTGAGTGAAATAGGAATTCCATAAATGTCCAAGTTATCCTTATTATTATTGTAGAATTGAAAGCGAAGAAAAGAAATAATAAAAAAGAATGCCTACTGGGTTTGGGCCTATTCCACTGATGCCGCAGTCCAGTAGACAGCAGGTAATTAAAATTGCTAATTAATTTATTTATTGCAAAGGAGTGTTGAGCTGAGCGAAGGAGTCTCATTTCTTTTCAAATGCTTGGAAATAAAGCGTAATCGTATCCCTGTTTCACGATTTCTATTTCTAGTTCTATTTGAGATTTTGCTATATTTTTTGAACTTATTCTTCTATATTCTTTTTCTAAACTTAAAAGAAATGACTTGAAGGACCTAATTAGTGTAGCCACTTTTACTCAAAAAATTTTAAATTTTAGTCAGGCAGATGGCGACAATCACTAGCAACTTCGTTGTGCATGTTACTGTGTTTCGTTGTATTAATATCAGTATGTTGTACTGGAATATATCTGATCAAGGACAAACCGGTTTACGAAGAGTTGGTTGATTATTTGGACAAATCGATTGCAATCAGTAAAATTAATTACAATCAACAACTTGGATTTTTTGAGCTCGAAGAAAATGAGTTGCAAACACTGGAAGAACATCGAATGGTTTCTGTTTGCTCTTTTCATTCAGAAATACTGTTTTATCAAGATTTCATTGTTTCTTCTCTTCTTTCAACATATTCAAGAGTACATGAACTATTAATATGAAGTTTTACAACTAAATAAGTATTACTGTTGATATTAATATTAATAGTTTTAAGAAGGTCTAGCTTTTGGATTAACCACTGGTGAATGATTATGTATCATAGTAACGCTTAAATTAAGTAGGTTATCTAAGCATGTACTGAAAAGGCTCTCAAATTCGATCATTCAAGTTAGACAGAAGGAGATCTATTTAAAATTTCGTTTCCAATTTTATATGATGTAAATGTTTTTTTTTTTCCAGTATAAGACTTTATTGTGGTCATTTTTATTCGCCGATTTGGGATGCTACTTTTTCTTGGCTATTTGTATCCTGATATACCTGACTACAGATACCGGTAGAGGCAAAGCATATGTTCTTTTCTGGGTGAGGCACTTATGATTTCGTACTAAACAGCATGTTCCATGAATTCTATTTAGTATTTAGTAGCTGGAAAGGTAAGGTCTACAAGTTAAATCCTTGTTAATGGGAGAAATTATCGAGTAGGAATTCATTTTCAGCTATTTTTCGTGTTAGCGGTATTATACTGTGTAACAGAGGTACACGTGTTGGCATTTATGATTTTTCCTCACGCGTCAGTGCTACCAAGTGTCACGGAGAATTTGCTGAATCACGCCATACCGTACAACCCCGGCGGACTTGTACAGATGGAGCAGAGGCTTGGATGTATCTTTGATTTAAATCTTTACGCAGCGCAAAAGAGAAAACAGAATCCACTGGTAATCTTACCTGAATTATAGAGCTTACGTTTAGTCGACAATAAGTTCGTTTAAAAACTTTTTCAGTAAATGGAACTAACGAATTATATGGTTAATTTTTGATATAATGATGGAAGTAAAGCAGCTTACATCCATTCTTGCGTCTTGTTTGTTGTTTCTCTATTGCCAACTTTTTACAAAGAAAGTTGCTAGGAAAGCATCTGTTGACTAAGAAGTAGTCGCTTTCTACACAGCTAGAAGATAAAATTAAGTCCATTATAAAAAAGCAATAAGTAAGATTTCAGAACACTTGTGACCCGTACATTTCGTCAGCTTTCATCGGAAGAGGTATGATTTGGACACTTCTAGCATTACGTTTGATACCAGTAGTATTATTTGTAATATTAATTAGCAAAAAGCTGGCAATGAGTGAAGCAGTGGCATCAGTAGGAGAGCGGTTCCGAACAACGATAAGGTCCGGTAATCCGAAGAATAAGTTAGTTCTTCATTTATCATCATATCTGATTATTACCGGTTTTTATAATATCTTTTACATTTTCTGTAGTAAATAATTTTCATATAACAACTCGTTCGATATAAATGAAATGAAAATTTGCATTTCAGGAAAATAAATTATAAACCAAATTTCACGAATGGTAAAACCACAGTAATAGGGGTTCCACCAGCACCAGGTCTTCGGTAAGTTCAAAATTTCTTTGTTTTGTCTTGTAAATAGAACACAGATTTAAACAAATATTTCATGTGAGATCGCTGAGTGATTTTAGATCCAATGTTACATTACCACAACCGGCTACATCACCACCTACTGATAACGACCACATCTTAAGGTAGTATTACATTCCGCTGTCTAACAATTCATTTCATTGAAAGCGCCTTTGTGTTACTGTTGTATGGAAAATGACGCTAAGAATGTCCAAAAATGTCACCTTCATCTGAAAAATAATCACCTCACAACTTTCCACTACGGCCGAAAATTTTCGCTTTACTTTGTGCTTAACATTTTTGCTTATATCACTCGCTTTAATGAGACTTCCTACTTAGGATATTGTAAACTGTGTCTAGCTTAGTGGATTATTTTATACATTTGAATATCAAATAACCTTTTTAATACAGCTATAACAATGCCGCATTCTTTGCGACATCTAACGCACCCGGTCTGAGTGGCTTGAATAGTTCAAGAAGCAGCGAAATCTCAAGGAGTGATGCGATTGATCTCTACAGGTTTGATATTACACGCTTTCTCCATATTAGGAATTAATTATATCACGATGTCTTATAGCTGCTTTTTCCAGTGACCAGTGCGATTTCAGGCCACCAGTGCACACAAGTAGTAGTGTTATGTCAGAAGTTTGATATGAGTACGGAGAACTTCGATGAAATTGTCATCTTCAAGCAGCTATAAAGGTAGTACACTTGTGTGCTTTTGTTAGGCAATATATCACAGTTCATACTTGAAGAAAATCATTTTATGATGCCGCCAGCTATAGACACTGACTGAAGAAATTCGAAGATATCCTCTTGAAATTGTTAACTTCTACCGAAGGTTCTGATGATGCTTCCAATATACTCATTTATTAAATCACGTCTTTAATTCAGTATGAAATACTTTTGCATATATTGTGTTGGTTTTGAAGATTCTAAAGACATGAAGTCGAAGTTTTTGTGAAATTTTTGTCCAGAAAATTTAAGAATTTATAAGTCTTTCATGTAATTAATATCCTCCCGAGCAATTTATAGAGAGATATAACATCAACTTTTGTACTTGTATTTCTATCAGATCGCAAAAAAGAAATGTGAAGCAAGTTCTTCACTTAAAATGGTTTGAAAATGACAATTAACTGCTCTGCTATATAGGAGTTGAAATTACTTTAAAATCTGACTAATCTAAATTGAAATCAATTTTAAAATCTTATGTTGTTGATATTGAATCTTTCGAAATGTTACTTTGTTCACTGTTATTGTTGTCTCCTTCAAATATCATCAAAATATTTCATATTAGTTTCATTCTATGCTTTTTTCCCTGTCAATTGTAAGCTGTTCTGGAATTATTGCTTGCAAAAGTCTAGAGATGACCAATTTTAGGACTCAAAAAGGACACAGAAAGCACACTTCCTCCAAATTCAAAAATTAAATTTACATGTTGTCCAGCTTTTGAACACAAACTGCTCTCATTCGTACATCCCTTCCACTCTTTACCGTCAGTCATTTCAGGACTTTAGACATGTGTTTTCACATTTCGGTAGGCAATATAAAAATTGAATATCCGAAGTACATAATAATTAGTCCACCGCATACATAGAGGAACACTCGATTACTACGACGAGATCCCAACCATATATGCTACTGACGACTATTACCTCCTTCTCAAAAGAGCTCTGGATCTCCTCAGGCAATTTCCTATAGTTTTGTTCTTACCTGTCTTCATAGTATTCTCTAATACGTGATCTCGTACCTCTGCTCCAATGAATTTTATTCCACACGATTTTCGGGAGTAGTTCATCTTTGGGACAGAGATTCATCCATTAATCAAGTGATCGTTTTGAATGTTAAGTTGGAAAGAGTTTACGGGATCACGTCGCACTACCATTTATTTGAATGAGCGATGTATAAAGAAAACTGTTTTATCTGTTAATTCTATTTCTTGACGTTAAATTCAAGGGAAAACGATAGAACATTTAAATACAACACTAATCATAAAGAGTCTTTAGTCTGATAAAAATTTCAGAAACCAATTAATTTATAAGTAGACAACAATGTTCAAAGCAATGATTTTAATTCTAACAAATCAGAAATCTAACTGCAGGAGGAATAAAAATGTGCAAAAGCACTAGCCAGTAAATGACTCAATAACAATTCCAGCGTCATGGTCTACTAACCAAGATGTTTTGCCAGCTTCTCAAAAATGCTCAAATTTAGTATTATTAGTCATTTGAACAAATTATTTCTACTGCAATTAATCGACACATATGCGGAAAGAAATAATGCAGCAGCTGCTGAATATGCTAAGAAATCAAAAAAGTCGAAAAACAAAGAAAAAATCAACTCTTCCAAGGAAAAAAATATATATATATTTCACGGAATAATTGCATTTGCAGTAGTTTCTGCTTCCAATTCCTTCAACGAAATTTTTTTGGAACAAACAAAGGTTTGAGAGCGGTATTGAAATTCTCATCTTGACTTTTATTTTTGTCGTTTGAGACTGCCTAAAATACATGCAGTTCCATAAAGGAAACTCAATTGAAATTATGAAAAGTCCAGTAAGTTTTAAACATGAAAAAATCACCGCGCTCAACTTTTCCAGAATCCTTTTTCCTGATGAATATCTCATAAGCTTGCTCTGACTTCTCAGAATTCTTTCCGCAAGTCGATTAAACCAAGAATCATTGCCCACACGCTTTTTTTCCCTTGCTTCAACAGCTATCTCCAGCATTGTCTGTATGACATAATTTCCAAACTGATCAAAAAGTAGAATATCTAGAGCATCATGTCCTTTTCTGAAAAATATGGAATTGGTCTAAAGTGATCATTTTGTAAGTTTTCAAAACATCTAACGAAATCTGAAATAAAATATTATCGCTAAAAAAAGTACGTGTCGCATTCGTAGCCATCAAAAATTTCGTTCATCATTGCTTGAAGAAGCTTGGGTGGAGCATGCTTCAACGCTTTTTCAACTACGTGTGAAGCATATTTCTCCTGTGACATTGACAGTAAATTGCTCCTGGAAATGATTAGTTAAATTTTCGAATTCAGTTAAAAAATGACACATAAGAACACAAGAGCGGGACTAGCATTTTAAAAGATGCAAGAAGGTAAAATTGAAGAGGAATTTCTGGAGAAATTGAGCAGATGTAACTCTTTAATTTGGGACAAAAAAGGGAAAAAATGGATATTGACACTCCCTTTTGGAAAAGCAATGCAAATATGTCATATCACTAACTTACAGAAGCTCGCATATTATCAAATTGCGCTGCTTTTCCAAAATATTCGATGTAATGATATGTTGAATGACGTAGTTTGCATATTGATGAGTTGCAAAAGACCAGCAGTCTTCTAACAGCATAGAAATGAGCTTTTCAATGAGCGAAGTGGCAGGTTTCGAATTTTTTACAACTTCCTCTTCTAGTTTCTACAAGTCAACACCATAATACAAAAAAAAAGAAAGAAAACTTTGAAAT
>PQVD01001630.1:0-30517 GCA_003012265.1 Setaria equina
GAATAAGGCAATCATCATGGAATCGATGGATTTTAACCTCTGTGCTGAACTTCTCACAGATTTTCTCCCTTACTTACCATTCCAATACTCGACTGATCGAGACCGTAAGTGATGATACTTAGAGCGAAAGAAGTGAAAATTGTTAAGAGGAAAGTATCCACTACTGCGACTCTTGACCACTTTAGCTTTTTTAAGGAGTTGGAGTGAAGAAGGAAACTAAAAAAAAAAAAGAAATCTTTTGTTGTTTTTCGTTTTCATAAAACCAAGATGCAGTTCTGGACTTTTACAGTGTACATTTGCGATGATCCAGACTAAGATCTGGAAACTAGAGTAATGTTGACAGCAAACACTGTTAAAACATTGTAGTTTTGAATTATAGCATCTTTTCAAAAAAAAAGTTTAGCGTAAAAATGAAATATATCGAAATGTGTGGTTCATAATTGACAGCTGAAGGTTTTAAACTTGCTCACGGATCGAATGAATTTCTCAATTCCTTTTTTCATCAATTTGAACAACTGCTTCCTTAAATTTGATCGCCAGAGGATGGCGCATAATCAAACGGCGAACTGACTGACAGAGCAATTAGTGGTTGGACATGGAAAGTACTACCTACTACTCAAAGATTTGTCATTTATTTTGAACAAAACCTTGAAGTAGAAATGATGCATGAAATCTGTCACAGCGGAGGATAATGAGTTCATTACCATGCCAATTTCTTGAGTACTGAAGTTTGACCGACTAGATACGATGTTTTAGATGATCGATAAGTCCTACAAAAATCCACCCTAACCAATAATATGTGGCTTCAGAAAATGTTGTGACTGTTCAGCTAAGAAATTCGTTACTAAGAAAACGAAAACTAAGCATGTATGCGTTTGTATGTTTATTTATGCTTGGGTAATACACAGTGAGTTTGAAATATTATCATAATAGATTGCTGAGATTTCAGATTTGATGAGATTTCATTAAAAAAAATCCAGTCCAATCTCGACTTTTCAAAAAAAAAAAAATCACACGATAATGAACAGCACAACAGGGCTTTAAGCTTTCATGGCCACACTGATTCAACGCAATAACAGATCAAGCGTAATTGACGTTAACTCCCATATTGGCTTGGCTTGTCATAAACTTCCAACTGATACACTCGATATGTTTGAAGAAGCCAGAAGACGTAATGGAGTGCTAGATGGATTAAGATAATTTATTGAACATTAACCACTAAGTCAATCAGGCCAAGTGAGAGCAGTACATATTGTTTCCCATGCAGAAAAAAAAAAAAAAAAATTTCCTTGTCCATTCGGTGTTTTGCGGTTGACCGTTACTTTTAATTATTTTCAGTGATCATCCAGTGGGAAAAGAGTAAGGAGGTGGTGGTTGCGTGTGTTGTGGTGACTTGAGTATTAAAACTATCCGTCAAGTCGTTAAAGTGACCGTCGTATTGTAATGCTAT
The DNA here is from genome assembly GCA_003012265.1 of Setaria equina. NCBI lineage: Eukaryota > Metazoa > Nematoda > Chromadorea > Rhabditida > Setariidae > Setaria > Setaria equina. The sequence goes on from PQVD01001630.1 coordinate 1,451, forward strand.
ACTGATGAAAATTCTTCTCTGTACATTGTGTTTTCGGTGTTGTGTTAGCGTGCAACGTTGTAAAAACTTTGTACGCATATTGGGGACCAAAATAGTCTTCCAAAAGGGAGAATTTTCCAAGCTTAAGAGTTTACACAATAAGCTGTTGCTTGCTTAATAAGAATTATGAAATAGAATGGACTGCAAATTTGTGGATTGATTGAGTTATTTTGGGAAGAACGAAGTTGAGGAAATCACCAAATCACTTCAATTTATGCTGTTGTAAAATCTGTTAAAATAAAGTATTTATATTTCAGATTAACTTTTGTGTATGGTGCAAAGCACCATAAAAGAAATGGAAAAGCAGGCGAACAGGACAGAACGGCTCGGCGCATTATTATCATCGCGTAATGCTTTAGTACGTCACGAAGCCGCACAAGCTCTTGGTCATTTTCCCCTCACAAATCCTCATATTATTGATATTCTAAAGTATGTTTTATATGTCATTCTCGTGAACCTTTTCTTAGAAAATTTGCTTAATTGGGTTTAGTAAGTTGTAACATGTTGAACATCGTACCAACATTGTCAGTGATACCCGTAGACAGTATTAAGTGTAACTAACTGTTGAAGGAAGTGCAAATTATTTCTCTTTCTTTATTGAGTGCGCTGGTTGTGGGTGGCGGAGGGAAGATAATCTTCACTATGAGGGTTTGTAACGAATGTATTGTGCACAGTGTAACTGAGTTTTGCTTTGAAGAAATAATTTCCAAGCAAGTGCATGGGACACACGGGAGGCAGCAGTTGAGGCGTTTCGAGCTATTCTAAAATCTATGCCTTCTAAGAGTCAAGTTGTTTCACCGCGAATAGACAGCGTTTCTCGACTGAATTTGAGAGATGTTGTGCGTATGTATCATCCTTTACTCAGGTAAGTTAATATGTGTAATTTAAACTTATTCTGTTGGTGGTAATCGATTAACGTGAGAAATGAAGTGCGTGCACTTTTGGATTTCCAAGTTTTAGCTGCGAAGCAGAATTGGTGACACGGATGGGCGTATGTAGTTTCGGCGAACAGCGAAAATTGGTTGATGAACAGCTAGATTTCCAATCAGTTGTTGGTATCTCATCTGGAACGTTCCTTTCTGAGGATGATTTTAGTTCTTCTGGGAATACCAGAGAAACTACTCCGGAGAAAAAGGTTTGTTAGTTTTTTTTCTTTTCTTTTTTTTGCATTCTTTCCTTTTAAGTTGTCACGTTTATTTTGCTTCTGAAGTTGTATCATTTTTATCATGAGTGATTTGGTTTTAATAGATTCATTGTAGTAACAGAGAATTCCTGTTTCTCTCTATTTTGCACTTCTTGCTTTTATTTTTAGTTTATAAATGCTTACATTTACTCATTCCATTATATTAGTTTCATTTTTTCTTTTTTTTTCCTTTTAAATTTAACTGCTCAAGTATGAAGCCTAGTTTTAGGTATAAACTCCTAATTTCTTCATGAGTCATAATGCAGTGAAATGTTAAGGTGAATCACTCGTTATTATTCTTCAATACGCGCTAACCGACATCAAGGGCTTTGATGATGTTCTTGTTTATCATAGTCATTGTTTCCATAGCAATGTGACTGAATCATTTCTCAGTCATCAAATATTTTCAGTTAGATCTTGTTGCGATTGCTGATACTGTTGGTTGTGAAGACAATTTAGAAGAGCTGGATGCAGCTGTATATTCAGTCTGCATTCAATTGATGCGTGATGTAGTTGACGTGAAGTGGGAAATTCGTCATGGAGCTGCTTTGGCAATAGCTTGTATCTTAACAGTTGCACCATCACGGTATGTTGGATTAATTTCCGAATTTTGGGTAAATCTATTATTTTAAAGATTGATTTGAGAATCTAGCTTTAAAAAATTCTTCAAAAGTAATTGTTTGAATCTAAGAGAAATTAAATTTGAAGGCTTTCTCCGTCATTGGTGGATGTGTTAGCTACCAGGCTTCTTCAAGCTGTTGCACTCGACAAATTCATTGATTTTTCTTCCGGAAGGTTAGTATTTTTCTAAATTACACTCGACAGCCGAGAAAGTTGGTATTTTTGTAAATTTTCCCTTAGATCATTGCCGATTGAAATTCTCTTACCTCACTGTATTATTCAGTCGTTAAAGTCCGTCTGTCGTTACTTGAAAACGATTCAACTCATTGCCTTACTTGGTAAAATTGAGTTTTACTGTAAATTTCAGAACAGCAGTGGGCCCAGTTCGCGAGGCAGTTGCAGAATGTATTGCACGTCTGACAATGGTTTTCCCATCTTCAGAATTTGTAGATATCATTTTTGAACACATATATACATTGCATGGAATGACTGGTGATGTTCAAGGTGAATGTCATAGCCTTAATGATCTGGAATCTTATAAACGTGTAAGTTTTCGATATATTACTTCACTGAAGTATAAATATGTAATATTTCCTAGAAACATTCTCATTACTTTTCCTTTGCAATACATTTTTCAAGTCAGTAATTCAGTTGGATTCACAGATATTGCTGGGTTATCTAAGTGTATTTTTCTTTCCAAACCACTAACACATACATGAATATTCTGACCAGATAATTGATGTGGACTTAACTATTATTCCATTGTTTGTTTTTGCAGAATTTATTTTGAAATAAGAATACAACAGTAAGTAGGCTACAAAAACTCGATATATCTCAATAAATTTTAACTTGTTTCTAGACATGGTTTCATCGTCAGGCAGCATTATTGATAATAAAATATCACCTTGCTGGACCGTACTATGATGTTAAATTCAATGAAATTTTCAAGTTATTATTGTGTTCATTTGAAGATTCTCACGATGAGGTATGTTGGTTTTTCATTTTTCATATGGAGCAAACCGACAAAAGTTTTCCCGAAGAATAGAACGGAACTATGAGTTGTTTTTCATAAAACTCTGTAAAGTACTCTTCTTCTGATTTCGAAGAGGTTGTTCTGGCAAGGCACTATTCTCTTTGTTAATTTCATAAAATTTTAGGTATGTGCTTCAGCTTTATCGGCTATTACAACTCTTTTTTGCAAAGATGATTTAAAGCCGGAAGTGTCCGAGATGATCTCGCATGTGGAGCACGTTATATATCGTTTTATTGATTCTACTTGTAACGTTTCGAGAAATCAGGCAAGCCTATTTAAAATGAATTGTTTTGCTTAATGAATCCATTGAAATTTCGACCAAGTCCATTTAAAAATAAAGTAAGTAGCGCTGACTTCAAATAAAAGTTCTAAAACTTTAATTTATTCTGAAATTCAATTTTTTTATAGTTGTTGGATATTGACACCGTAGCAGTCGATCTTTTGTCATTGTTAGTTATTTGGTTACAAGGTGATTCTTCGCGAAAACTCCCCTATCTCGTGTCGAGTAATCTTTCTCGCCTTTTGGATCCGCTGCATATCACTTTATCACTTAAAGTAGTCAGTGTTTTTTCCGTATCATTCTCCAGACCGTCGCCTTTGAAGGTTAAGCTTCATTAAATTTATTTGTTAAATTTTGAGGGCAGAAGAGTTTGGTAGTTGTGAAGCTTTGTCTTTACACATATTTTATAATGTCCATATTTTCACTTTAATAATAATTGCAGTAAAATAAAATAATATATAGCGGAGTGAAGTTAAGTGTAATGCATTAACAACATTCTGTAGCTTTCACAGCATCAAGACTCATACAGTCTAAGTTCTGTACTCGTGGTAGTGAGTTTGACGTGTCGTCACTGAATTTGTTAATCCATATAAACGAAAAAGATTATTTGTTGCTTAGTATTCCATTTTTATACAGATATACTCTGTAGCTGTACGAAATTAAAATAACACACTTTAATACAAGTTGCTTCAGGATGAGAACGAGTATGAAGAGTTTGAAACATGTACAATCTCAGTATTAGCTGCTTTGTTTCGTATTGTGCTTTTTGCTGCACCACAGGATACAGAGGATCTCATTGAAGCTTGTATATCATGCGTTCATCGTATCGTGGAGTACTTTATATTTGCGAAACATTTACCACAAGCTTTAGTTGAAACAATTGGTCGCTGGACTGCCTGTCTTCTCATTGATGCACGAAATGCAGAAATTGGTTTGTTATCCCTTCACTGTTTGCAATGTTTCATCAGCTTATTCTTTAAAAAAAATATTGATGACATTCTTTCAGATCTCGAAAAATGCAATGTGGGTTCAGGTACTAGCCGAAATCCCACAGAATGCCTATGCGGTGATGAAATACGATCTTTGAGCGATATGATTCGGATTGATGTTGTCCTAACGCGTAAACTACATGTGGCTCGTTTCCTAGCCCCTCTCATTTCAACTATTTATAATTTCCCTTCAAGAGTAATCATTACTGCTTATCTTAATTCATATATTTATTGCTCTTCTTACCAGTCGGATTCCTTATTGCTTTCTAACTCTCTATTTAGTAGGTTATTCTCAAATTTCTTCGAAGCGCTCTACAAGAACCTTACGGATTACTCATCTAAAGCATGCTGTAATCGGGAGACAAGCTTATTGATTAGACAGTGCAGTTGGTCATGGTTATTCACAAAAATAATCTTAAAAGTTTACCACTTTCTTAAACTGATTTTAGTGTACCTCGTATTCGGCTCTATAGTGTGCTAATTTTCATCGGGATTTGTAGATAGGCGATCAGTTACTGAGTGAAGCAGTCCAACTGCTAATTACTCCTTCGATGAAATCTTTAATAATTATGCATAGACTTGGAGGAGTGTTATTAAGTCATGCTTGGTTTACATATATCTGGTAAGTTACTTGTCTAGTCTTCATTCAGTCTAGTCTAACATTTTTCCAAATATTGTATATTAGACTAAGCAGTGACAGTATTACAAAAGGAAACTTTATGCGGGAAATTTTTAATTAATTTTCTTATCGAGTTTTGTTCGGTCAAGGATTATGTAGTCCGAGATATTTTAGTTTACATTTTCTTACATGTAATACTTTTTTTAAGAATAGATATGATACGCAATGACGAAGCATCCACCTATAAAATGGAACCGTGATGTTCCTAATATAAGAGACCGAAAATATACATGATTTTTTATGTAATAACAAAAGAGTAATAGCCTGTTATTCTTTTAGGAGATCGGGCATGACAATCGATATTCCCAGTTATGTAGCCGAAGTACTTCACAGTTTAATTGTATCACCAAATGGTGCTTATGATGACGAAAAGATGTTCTTTTTATATCTCGATAATGCTTATAAAGATTTTGCATCTTACTGTAGGAAGAAAGGAGTTAGTGCAGCTGAAGTATTTGATGTGGAAGGACGTGGAGATACAGTTGATAACAACGCAAGGTTTCTTTTTTTTTTTTTTAAAGTTCTTTTTTAGATTAGTTTCTACCGCTCCGCACTTTTTCTTTTAGACAAACAGTAAACCTGACAGATATTTTTGTTTAATTTCATTTGCATATTCATCCAAATTATTGTTTTGCACGACACTGAAATCTTTTAGCTTTAATGATAAGTTCCATGGCCATAGCTAATCATCTCTTGTCAATGATTTCACACGGTCTTTTTTGACTGATCGATTTATATGTTTAGTGCACTTTACGATATCTGCTGCAGTATTCTAAAAGAAGCAAACGATAGGGAAACTTTACGCTTGAGATATGAAAGTTTTAAGTATGCTGTTGCAACAGCTAAAGCGGTGATGACATCGAACATTTCGTAAGTTTCTGATCTTCATTTCGAATAATTCTTGTTAGATGTTTCGAAATGCTTTAGTTTTCGATGGAATTTTAGTATTTTTTTTTTCCAGTCTAGGGATTTTATTTCATTACTCAAAACATGAATACCGAATACTTGGGCATTCGTAAAGCTAAATTAAATTTTTTTTTCTTAATAATTAATCGGTTTAATTATTTCAGTCGTGTTAATGCACTGACTGTCTCTTCCTTATTACTGATTTATCCGAGATCACTGTTAGATTCTCCATCATTGAATCCCTTTGTAAAACCGCTCATGGAACTGATTCGTTTCGAGGAAAACGTAACGTTTGCGCAGTACGCACTAAATTCAATACCAATTCTGTTTCGAATAGCTTCCGGTAAATGTTTAATGATTGTTATTGCAGTTAGTCAAATTCCTATTTCTATATGCATGTTACATTCGAGTATTTGCGCACTTACACTTTATATGAGTTATTAGTACGAAACAGCGCTCGGGTAGTTCCACCTGGATAATATCGAAGGTGATTCAGAGTTTATCCAGTTAGGCGACAGTAGCAGATCAGCCTCAGTAGGTTTAAAGAGTGTATACTGACTACACTAAGTATTCATTATGTGTAGTAATAACGATAGCTTTTCAGAAAAGCAACCAAGCCCACATGCCAAGATGATCAAACAGATAGTTGTCAGCTTGGTTTCCTGTACTAATCGATTTCCTCAAGAAATTGACAGGTTTGCTTTTTTGACTGTTGTAATATTTGCTTTGGACTTCTACATGTTTTAGGGGAGCTAAGATATTTTCACTTTCCTTCCTTTCTAATTTTGTAAGTCGTAATATAAAGCAGTCACGTGTACTTATTGTCTTATCTTTGAAAAAACTTGCAGGCAAGAAGTAGTTCTTTCACAGTGCGTACGAGGACCTTTTTCTTCGCGATCACAAAATGCAGAATACGTCATTCGTATGTTGGTGACACCGATTGCCGGCACCGATATGGCATCTCTTTTGGATTTCAGAAATCGTAATTCCTTAAAGGTATGTGCTACTTATCCATAAGAAATTTTGTCATCGTATGACGGAATTTATACAGTACTATCATGGATTTTGTAAACCACGACATTAACAGTAATTGCGGTTGTCCAAGTAATACCTTGGTGATGGTGAAGTAATTGCAAACCAATACGACAATGCACATTAACTTTTCGAAAGTGTGATGTCTATTAAAAATTTTAATTTAACCACAGACAAGTCAGTAGTTCACACTGTGCACTTTTAACTAGTGAGTCCACTGAGATTCTTTCAATTTGCTTTTGGAACGTATAATTACCAAATGCTGACTTGAATAATTAAGCGCTCTTTCATTGTAATGAATTGTCCGAATCTCTGACAAAAAAAAATATCTTAATATTTCCAGTTTGTCAAGTGTGCGGAGGAGACTGTTGTTTTTTTATCATTTGATAATTCGGTAGAAGCATTTTTCTTTTTTTGCTGTTGAGGAATCAGCTATGTTTATGATGGCATACACTGTTTTCGTTGATGAAAGTAGGAAACAACGACTTGTTCCGCCTCATCTTTCTGAGATCGTGGTGCAGCTTGGAACCCATTTAACATGTTGGTTACTATTTCCCATAAAATTTTATCTTTTTCCTGATTTTTTCTTGCTGGGGAAGTTTTTGGAATTCGAGCTTACGAGAAATTACTCGAATACTCCCAAGATCTTTTTCCCTAAAAATTTTTTGCAGCGGAAGATGCAGTTGTGCGGTATTGTGCTGCTCACTGTTTGAGCAATATCGCCCGTATAGACGGATTTCTTCGGTCAGTTTTGCAGACTGTCGTAGCGCCACTGCAGCGAAAATTACGCACCGGAGAAACACGGGCCCACGTCCGCTGTGGACTTGTCGAACTGCTTTTTCTTCTTAGCGGATTCCATGTAGAAGTGAGAATTTGTATCAGCAGTTGTTTAGTAAAATTTTAGTTCCTTCTGCACTTCGTTTTTATCAGCTGATCAGTATTGTTCGTTCAGATGCTGGGAGGTCTTCGTTTATTGGCTCCAATATCGCTACGTCTTATGGCTGATAGTTGTCAAGTTGTACGCGAAGCAGCAGCAATATCTTTTCGTAATTTTGTACCGCTGATGACATTGAAGGCGGTTTGTCTTCCGTTCTTTGTAGCAGATTTTTGGAATTATTAATGTTACTGTAACTGCTAGATAATGTATTTTCTTTTAGAATAGAAGAACCCAAGGGCAATCAGTTCCGGAAAATGACACAGCTGATGAAATCTTCGGTGATAGTTCCATTGATCTATTGCTAGGTGACCCTAGTCGATTACCAGAATTACGATTGACTGATATCGAAGGATTAAATGCTTCAACTTCTTTGCGACAGTATCAACAGGTTTAACAGTGGATTTCCTGATGGCTCAAACTGTCCATATTTTTATTAAAGACAAATTGTTATCTTGATATGCTGTATTCTTCAATGCAAGATTCTATTCAATTTTTAGGAAGGTATTCGATGGATGTCGTTCTTGGAAGAGTATGGGTTGAGTGGTATCCTTGCTGATGATATGGGACTTGGTAAAACCCTGCAGACACTTTGTTTATTAGCAATGAAAATTTATTGCAAACCTCAAGCAAAAGTTAGTTGATTACCAGTAATCTTAATTGATCTATTTTAGTTAACAGAACAGTATCATTCCTTAACTTTGTATTTTAAACTGCTGTTTTTTTTTTTTTCGAAATACTTTTCCTCGTTTCTATTATCTAATACTCAATCTTATGGCGCTAAATCTTACTAAGATTATATATACGATAAATAGTCACCTCAGTCACTGGTCTAGAAAATCATGGATGTAGACAGTTTGTTACAAAACGACGAGTTTAATTTGCAAGAGTATTAAAGGTTTTAATTGTGTGTCCTCCAACTTTGGTCAACCACTGGTGTGCAGAATGGTCGAAATTTTTCCCGACTTTGTCACCATTTCATAAAATCGAAGAAGGCTGTAGAGAAAAAAATAAATTATTAATGGATAAGACACAAAAAGTCGCAGTTATATCGTACAGCACCATTCGATTTTGCACCTATGTTCAGTAAGTTCCGAGCTCATCGATAAAAAAATTACTGTGCTTCAGAATATAACTACCATCCTTACAACGAATACTTTCAGGGATGTGGAATGGTACTACATGATCTTGGATGAAGGTCATATGATTAGAAATCCTACCACTCAGTTGTTTAAAGCATTAACAAGCATCAAAGCACAAAATCGTCTCATACTTTCTGGGACTCCTGTTCAGAATACTCCGGCAGATCTTTGGGCGCTTTTCCAGGTACTCCTTTTTTTAACTCATTTATGTTTAATAAGACTTTCATTTAGTTCCAATGGTATAATGTTTTCTTCTGGTTTTAGTCGTCCTTCAAATCATTTAACCAATGGTTTTATAAAATTTCAATAGAATCTCGAAAAGTCTTGACAAAAAGTACTGATGAATAAAATAAATTGGGACGTGAAGTATTAGATCAATGGTTCTACAAGCTACATAAGAAGAGCATCGTTTAAGCTTAAAAAATCACGACAATTGAAATCTTAGTATGTCTGATTCGTTTCCTCTCAGTTCCTGATGCCCGGTTACCTGGGAACCATGAGGCAGTTCAAGTTGGCTTTTTTGAATTCAATAAATGGATCGCGAAATGTTAACGCTTCTGCTCAGGAAATAAAGGTATATTTGTCGAAGTTTTCAATGTTTGTTATGTGGACTGCTTAACGAAATCTACATTTTTCATATATGAGAAGTTCGACTTCTTTTTTATAAATATTAGTCTTTGAAACTTTTGTTCGAAGTATGCTTTATATTTTCTTACAAATAGCGACTGGTAATTTTGTGTTTTGAAAATGAATTTACGAAATTTTTTGTGTGGAATAATCTCTTTAAGGAGGGTCAGGATGCGTTGGAGCGACTGCACAAATCAATTTTACCATTTGTTATGAGACGTCTGAAGACAGACGTACTTGAAGATCTGCCCGAGAAGATCGTGCAGGATTACATGTGCACTATGACTACTGTGCAGCGCGCTGTGTACACCCATATTGTCGACATGTACCAATCCGCTCGTCGAAGCTTTACTAATCGCCCAAACTTTTGTGCTCTAGAGACTATTGCAGAACTCCGAAAATGTACTGTCCATCCTGCTCTTGTGAATCAGAAATCGCTAGAAGAGTAAGTGTTGAAATTCTGCCTCCCTCAGATCAGATTGGACATTTAAAGGACTTATTTTTCAGTTTCGTTGCATTTGTTTTATACATCTGATTTCAGTTTGGACATAGAGAAGCTGCAGGGTTGCGTTGAAGAGTCCGGCAAAATAATTGCTTTGCGAGAACTTCTTAAAGAATGTGGCATTGGTTCACGTGAACATTATGTACTGGCTGAAGAATCTGGATTGCAAGGTAATTTTCCAATGTGCCGCGATTTATAATGGTAATATAGTGTAACCCATCTAAGTCATTTTATTGGCATATAATAGTGAGAATGTACTAACGTATCAGATTTATTCATTTTATGATATTTGCAACATACAGAACGACATAGAATTGCTGGTTGTTGTGTGATACAATGTAACTTGGTGTATTTTTCCCGGTAATAATTTTATGGAAGGTAGTGGTCAGCTAATAATAAAGTACACGCAAAAAGTAGAGCTACCTCTTAAAATGAAAGCTTCACTTAATTAATTTTGCTTTTTGTCCTTATAAGATTTAACAAGAAAAAAGAAAGAATATTTGTTCATACACTGCAGATAGCGAGTTGTCTGAAGCTGGTAATGGTCATCGTGCGCTTATCTTTTGTCAGCGATTGTCTGCAGTCCAACTACTTGTAAATTTATTCAGTTCAGGAGAATTAGGATCAGACATAAGGTTGGTTATTGCAATATTTTATTCTATACTTCTGGTTGCATCAGAAGAACTGGAGAGGGAATTCTCTTGAGGATGATGATAAGAAGTCGTTTTAAAATATCATCCCCTTACATAAACGATTTTTAAGAAGAAATGTTGCCTTTACACATCAGATTATGATTGACCGGGACATCTGTAGAATGATTCCATTATTCCGTAATTTTAGATATGCTGTGCTGGATGGTACTGTACCCGTGAGTGAAAGATATGCTATTGCTGAAAAATTCAATGTCGATCCTAGCATACATGTATTGATACTTACGACAAACGTAAGCTTTTTGAATTGTATTGGTCTTTCCAGTTTAAACTTGAAATTCCAATGTAGCGGTATGATGTGAACAGTTGGGAAGTCCGAATAACTGGTTGCGTTATTACATTTTTCTTCCATACATTGCAAATATTCCGTTGACATAAAGAGGTCCATCAAAAGATTTTATATATTAGTGATTTGCTCGTAACTTGATTTAAAGTTTAATATCGTTGTGTTTTTATCTCATAAATTTTACTGCCTTGTCGATTTTTTTTTCAGATAGGTGGTGAGGGGTTAAATCTAATCGGAGCCGACATTGTTATTTTCTTGGAACACGACTGGAATCCGGTGAAAGATTTGCAAGCAATGGATAGAGCTCATCGCATTGGTCAAAGATGTGCCGTAAATGTTTATCGGTTGATTACTGAAGGCTCTATCGAGCAGAAAATCATGCGATTGCAGAAATTCAAGACGGATACAGCTAATGTTAGTTTTTTGAACGAAAAAACTTCAAAAAACTTTTTTTACTCCTAGCTGGGAGTAACTTCCATGCAGTCATAGATCAAGAAAAATTAATAATTTAGCCTTGAAAATTTTGATGTAACGCTGTTCCTTGATTTTGTAGGCTCTCGTTGGTGCAGATAACCGTTCTTTGCAAACAATGGCCGCAGAACAGCTAATGGAACTTTTCGTGATAGACGATGTATTACCTGGGACCAGTGTGGATGGGCGCTGTTCGAAAAAATCACGTGAAAACGATACATCTTCAAATTCTGAAAAACATTCTGCAAGTTCGAATACAGGAGAAAAACTAAACATTGAAGAATTGTGGGAGCTTTCACAAGTAAGTAGAGTTTCTTTACTAACAAAAGTAGGGCTTAATGGGCTTAGTTTCTTTTTTTTCGTTCCAAGTTTATATTTCACTGAGTAAAAATGATGGTACGCATGTTTTCCTTGCCTTTCCAGAAATCTCTTCTGCAATGGTTGGCAAGGAGGTAAACATAGACCTTTTGTTCTAGACTCTGTGTTTTTACTTGATGCATTCCCTGCATTACCGTCTCTCATCTAATTTAGCAAATTTTGTTTCACCCCAATTGTTTCAGTATGATCGCTATAATGCTTCTTCAATAGCGCAATCCTTCGAATTACCTACATGGAATAATAATAATCCCTCAACACTAATTTCGGATACCGCTGGCAGTAGCAGCACCGTTGTTGTTGGTGATGATAATATTGAATGTAAAAAAATTCGACTTGACGGTTGAGAACTAAAAATGCTCGTTTAATTCGACTGTTCGAATTCAAACACCTTCATTTTTTGAAATTCATTCCCTTACTTTATTTCCGGTTTTTTGGCTCTCTGTTACTTCTTTTGCTTTCCCATTTATCGCTAAATTGTTGATAATTTTTGTACATACTTATTATTCCCCATGAATTTTATCCGAGAAATTGCGCAGCGAGCTACATTGTTGATTTGAAATTTTTATATATTCCCTTGCTCAAATGAAAGTTGTATTCGGGTATGTATTTTTCGTTGTCGATTTCATTTTAAAATTGTAAATATGTACGGTTTTTTGTGGATATTTGTTTTGGCAGTACTGTGTAGAATATGCTTTGCTAATAAAATATATTTCATTATCATTTATCACATAAAAAAAATACCAATACAGGATTCCATAGGTAGAAGAAAGGAAGCATTTTAATCTACTGGTGTCCCAACTGTGAATTGAACACTTAACCTAAAGTTACCAATAAAACACGGTTACATTTTTTCTTCAGTAGGATATCGCAATTATATGGGGAAGGAAATACTGGCGCTTAAAATGATCTTTCATAATTGCAACCAAAATCCGAGCGGTTCCTAGAAGGAGCGCTTAGGTATCTGTTTTTACCCCACTGTGATCATTCTGTATTTGTCATTTCTCGATTTATCCTTGCAGCAGGCGATTGATTGTTTGCTGATTTAATAACTTGATTTAACTCAGACGGCAAAATTTGAAGAATACTATTAATGGTTCACAAGTGTAAAGCCAAACTTAGTCAGAATAAGCTTGAAAATTACATTGCTGTTTTGATACGTTGTATCAGCAGTAACATACCCATCCGTACTCAGTTTTCAGTTCCCGAAATTATTGAGGTTTGTTTGTTTGGTATTTTGTTAGAGAACACAGACATCTGCTTTAAAATAAGCGAAAATTAAAAGTGTTACTTGCGTTTCTAGAATTTCCGATTCCGGAAGTTGTAACTTTTCAGATTCTCCATCATGGAATAGATTTGTTTGCAAATGAGCCAATTTTGCTGGAATTCAATTTAACACAAGATGGCCTCATTGTGGTTGGTAATTTACGAGGTAGCATACATTCATTGTTGAAAACATTTCAATTACATGGACTACCACCGGTAAAACGCTATTTATTTCTTGGTCAGTTTTTAAGTTTCTCTCCAAAAGCAGCATTTAACCTTGCAATTATATTGGGATGAATGCTTTCAATAACAATCATTCCATTTATTCGTTTTAAATATTATTTATCCATATAAACTGTATTTCATTTCTCTACATACAAATATACTAAAAAAAAAAAATCATACCTGAAACGTTATAATCGTAGGAATGCAGTAGCAGTGTTTTATGGCAAAACTGATCGATACTATGTGATTTGACGATGAAAAGAAGAATAAGTTCTACTTTTAACTGAAAACAAAATGATTGGCTGTCTAAAATATCTGCAGGTGGTTATGTTGGTCATGGAAAGAATCAACTTGAAATAATTGTCCTACTGCTACTGATGAAGATTCGTTGGCCAGAATATATGATCCTGTTGCGTGGTAGTCATGAAACAATGGAAGCAACAGATGTTGATGATGCACCAACAACGAGCCGTCATCAACTTTTTGCTGAAGTGGTAAAAGCATCGTTTAATTCATTACTACAAATTTAATTATTAATTGTTGTTTCCGTATTAAATGATAATTATCTGTTCCTCATTTCTGGTATCGTAACTTTCCACCAATTCTCAAATGTTGCCTACCTTAATTCAAAAGAAACACTTTTATCAGCTGATCGAGCTGTAGGTAATTGCACCATCTTCAAAAATAAATGGCAATGCTACTCGAGTCTGTTGGAAACCTTCACAAGTGCAATTTTTCAACTCCATCAAAATTTGCTTCATCTAAAAGTTATCTCGAATAAAATATTAACATTTTCCAAGTACCAAATAAAAGTTCAAAACTTATTAAAATGATCATTTTCTTCTCGATTATTACAGCTTATGATCCAGTGGGTAATCTTGTACTAATCTGTACTAATTCAGTGCCGGTCTCAATTTCCTTCGTCGCTAGATGTGTGTTTCTTGTTCAACCAAATGTTCGATATGATGCCTATTGCAGCTGTTCTTTCAGGTCGCATAGAAAAATGTTTCATACCTCCTAGTTTTTAGATTAATCTTCCACTGATTTTCTGCAAAACTTCCTAACTATTAACAGATATTTTGTCTTTACTACGAAAAATTCTATTAGTTATTTTATTTGCCATCCATACTGAATTTTTTTTGACAACATATTTCAAGGATAAATATTTTAGGATGTTTTATGTGCTGCCATGGTGGTATAAGCCAATGGATGACTTGTTTTCAGAACATCCGGGATATACTTCGGCCAACTTACGCAAAGAAAATGAAATTTTTGGAAGCATGCTTGCTAGCGGATATTCTTCATGCTCAGCCGAATCCTGCATCAAAAAAGTATCATTAATATACTACCCGACAAAGCAATCTTATCATTGGAAAGTTAGGACTTGAATATAACTTGATGAATAAAGTTTATCATTTCAGACCATTTGAAGCATCAACTTTCGGTTTAAGCTATGTCTTCAACAGGGATGGTCTTCAATTAGCTTTAGATGCGTTAAAACTAACTACGTTAATAAGGACTGATGAAAAGTATGATTGTGGTGTGACTCGAAATTTCAACGATGATTCCTGTTATACTATTCTTACCGCATCAGATCCTCATGATAGTTCCAGTGAGTTATCTTTATCTTTTTTAGATTTTGATTTCACTAAAAAAAGACAAAAAAAAAAGAAAAGAAAAATGCTACAAAATTTAGGTACAACACTGGAATTCGTTTGCAATGATAAAGTTTATGCTATTCAACAAGCGTTTCAAGCTGGAAATCAGGGCGATACCCTTACCGGAACATGTAGTGCAATTATGGATGAAATGACGAAAAGTTTTGAAGAAAAATTTGTAGAACGATCAAGATCTCATCCCTGCAGATGGTGTATGGATATTCCACCTAATGATTTCGATTTAAGGTTTCTAAGCCTCTATAAATTAAAAGAAAAATTACACCTCCATGATAAAATTTCTTTTTCAAATTCATTTTTTGCTTAATTCATCATGTTGTTGATAAATATTGTACCTTATATTTCAATGCATTCCAAACTTTATCTGGAATAAAAAAAAATCTTTGTGCGTCTTCTAGAAATGTCACTGTTAAAAAAGTTATGGGCCAATTTTTAAAAATTCTAAATCAAGTTTTCATATATTTTTCCTTTTGTAGAGATTAAAACATCTTTTTTTAAATATTTTTTCCTCTTTTATAAATATTTTTTTGCAAATTTATAAATATTAATAATTTTGTAGAATAAAAAAATTACAATTTCTCTTACTAAATCTTCGTTTCACTAAAAAGAAAGAAGAATCCCTCATTAAAATCAATTATTTCAAATTTAGGCACAATATTAGAGATAATAATTTATGAAGGCATCATTCATGCTGTTCAACAAGTATTTTAAATTTAAAATTAGCCATAGGAGACAATTAAACTTATTTTGACATCTTTCAAGGGCTCGTTTTCATACACATTTTGATTTGGATGTTTGGGTGAAAAAGTATGCTTCTGATTGGGCTCGAGCAGATGAGATTTTTATACTGAATGAAAACTTGCATCGAGCTAATCCTACGAATCGTTCTCACGAAGAAAAACGAATTCAACGTAGTGCTGAACTATTTCCTTCCTTCTATGATCTGCGAGCCCTGGAAGGAGGTGATACGATCCGAGGTGGCACATTTCGGTTGATTATGAATGATGATGATGATGAACATCAACAGTTCATGATAACAGTTAGTTTCTAATATACATTTCAAGTTTTCAAGAATTATTATTACTCATTTTTCTTACAACGTCTTTTGATCCAGTACTAAACGCGTTGTATTTTCAAATTTCGGGATAAACTCATCACCAAAATCAAAGATACAAGTTCTGATATTCTTCTATTTCTGATAGATCTATCCACATTCGGAATATCTGTTCGATCGTGTACCGTTTTCTGTGTATAATTCAAGAGTCATTGATAACGATTCATCGGAAAGTGATGCAGAATCAAGGAATGAAAGAATGGAAATAACATGTGTTCAGCGAGTTCAGGCATTTTGTCATCAGTTATATGCCTCTATTACGAATTTTCTCGTACGTTCCCATTGCTATCATTAATTTTGCCATCTAATCTTATTATCAAGCTACAATTATTGAACATTTTCTACTTTTAGCGCAGCCGAAGACCAGCAATTGGTGGTAATAGAAGTACTAGACCGTGACACGAATTCCACGGTATTCAGTTTACTGCGTCAAACACGTAAAAATCATACGCTAATCAATATAGTACAAAAGCCTTCAATTATTATTCACAAAATTTACATACTCATTGTAGAAAGTTTCAAATAGTACAATTATCATGCATAATATTTGAGTGTACATTCAATCACCTTATATTGTTATCATTTCACTTTTTTGTTCAAATGATTTGCTGCTTATTTGTGTTATTTGCTTAAATATTCTGTTTGAATGAATACTTTTGGGATGGAATTTATGGCAAAATTTATCATTGAAACTTTGCCGATGTATCAAGGTTACCGAGGTGTCAAGCAGAGAAAGTAGTTCATCATGTTAAAAAGAAGTGATTTACATGAAGTGACTGATCAAATAGCACTTAGAAAATTTGTGACTTAGTGGAAGACCGCAAATGAACTAGTGGTTGGTGGTATTAAGTTTAAATCGCTAGAGGTATTTAGAATGGGCAAGTCTTGCAAATCCAGAATTTGAATTAGGAATTGCAAAAAGTGGACTTGGGGAAGCTGTGATTTTCCTCACTTCGATCTCAGTAGTAGGTACGTGTCACGTAATTATGTTGTACATAAATGATGACAATCTTCAACAGAAGTTAGCTAAAATAGCCACTTAATGTGATATACTTCTTGTGATTCAAAAAAATTAGTCTTGAATATGAATCACTTCAATTTCAATATAAAGTGATTTCATACAGAACATAGTCGTACCGTATCACTTGTCAATGTTACGCAAGCTCATGCCTAATCTCAAATTTATCTAAGCAAGTAAATGTGAAGCTAACCTGTGAAGCCGCGTTAAATCTTGTATTGCCGCGCTTTGAACGTGGGACTGTTGACAGTTTTGGTTTGAGTTGTTGTGGGTGGCGGGGGAGATGGGTTGGTTGGTAGTGGTTAGGTGTTTTGTTCACTTTTGTCAGTTAAGTGTGTGAGTTGTAGAAATGAAGCGTGGATCAGTGGAAACATCAGTTTGTGCGGGTCAAGAGTGCGGTGATTTGCAATCGGAAGGGAAACGTGTGAAACAGAACTGCTTGTTGGATAGACTCTATTTCAACAAGGTTTGTTTTGAATTTTACCAGAATTGAGTAGGATTATATTTTATCATGCTCACTATCTCCTGCATACTTTCCAAATTCTGTAAAAAATTTTATTACAAAGGAATTCTCCGGAAAGGAAAAATATCATTCATCTCAAAATTGGAGACGAAAGGGAAAGGTTGGGGATGCATTAAACCGGTTTCTGAAGTAAGCAGTTTATCGTTATCATTAGTTTCCAGGTTGTCGATCTGCCTGACCATTACAATGCCAATGCTTTTTCATTCTCGGAATTGCTGGAGCATATTTCTCCCGTGGCTTCAATTCATTTCAATTTCATGATCGATCTTCGTTGGCTACTTGCGTAAATATTTTTATATTGATAATGTTTATAACATGGGTCATCTTTCATTCTCGGAGGCTGGAATGAATATTTTGAGGGGTAAGCAAAAATTTATTGGGTGAGTAATGCACATTATTTTGATGATGCGCAGGTTCTGGTGGATTGGTGATCTATTTTCATGATGCTTGTTATTAGTATCTTATTAATCTTTATGGTTTAAGAACCTTCATTTTTTCTTCATTTATTATTTCAGTAACTCATATACTATCGGTTGGTTATTATTCCTAAGTTTACAAGTATCATACATCCTAACCAGGGTCCAGTTCAAAATTTTTAACCCTTATCTGCATGTTTTCTTTCGTTCACTGACAAAATTCCAGGTTCTAAAAACGTCATGGAAAAAGAAAATTTTTAAGTGTTTTGTGTATTTTTTTACTCGTAAATTCCTTTTTATAATAACGAAAATCCATTAATGTCTACGTTAACGATACAGAATTTAATTTGTGATGTGGAAGTGCAGAATATATGGCTTTTATGGCTTCCAATAGCTTTAAACTTTATTGGCGGTATTTCTTTTTTTTAAATTTAATTCTATTTGCAGGCAGTATCCAGGTCGACTACGACAAGGACCAATTACATTAATTGTAGGCGAAAGAATGGGGACTGATTTTACATTAACTAAAACCGCAGTAAAGCAATGTGCAGTAAATAACGTCAACGTTGGACGAGCACGCTTAATGATACCGTTCGGAACGCATCATTCCAAAATTTCCATTTTTGAGAGCAGTACTGGGAGGGTGCATATTATCATTTCAACTGCTAACTTGTTGGAGCATGACTGGAAATTCAAAACTCAAGCTTTCTATCATTGTAGTGGAAGTGAAGTTAGTAAAACACACATTTGATTACAGTTTTTTGTGCAGCAAATTTTTATCCTAAATTTCTCGGTTCAATTGACTAAAAGAGTAGTTTGACGACTGTTTTTGTGACCTTCAGAATATACTTTCGTGTTTGATGTCAATTTCTACTACCATGTAATTTGAGCGAGGGAATTTTCAATTACTGTTAGGTGAGAAAATGACTTTTACATTCTAGATCGTTTTAGCTGGTTGACGGTGACAGTTCCTATCGCAGTGGGTCTGATTTCCAAACTGATTTAGTAAAATATCTGAACGAATATAGGACAAGTCAGGATTGGAGTCTGATCGAACACTGGCGGGATCGCGTTGCTAATATTGACCTGTCTCATGTCAAAGCTCGAGTTGTTTACTCTGTACCCGGAGCTCATAAAGGTCATTTTTTGATCGCTTAGTACTGTTTTGTTCATGTATAAGAAAGAAAAAATTTAGAAATAGTTTATTGGGCTCCGAGGTTCTTCATAGACCATTCAGCAGTCATAGCAGACACCTACTCACAGTGGTTATGGTGACAAATTTTTATACAGGTCGAGAAACTTGACTAATGCAAAGTTTTTTTTTTCAGGCATTAGGTTAACAAAATATGGTCATCCAAGATTGCGTGTAATACTGAAGGAATTGTTCGGAAATGTGAAGATGGATGACTTCACTTACCACGCTCAGTTCAGCTCACTTGGTAGTCTTGGCGCAACACCACAGCATTGGCTTACGGGACAGTTTTTAAACAGTCTTTCAGGTGGTGCAGAAACAGGTCTAGTTAAAATTAATTATATTTTGAGGTAGGATTTTCAGAAATTTGGAGATAAAGTTTCTTCCTTTTCCGTTTGGTAAGTTTGCTGGTTTGCAGATGGCGGGCATTTACGAATTATTTATCCTTGCGTAGAAGATGTTCGTAATTCTAATGAAGGATATGAAGCAGGTGGATCACTTCCTTACAGTAACAGTGTAGCAGTAAAGCAACCATATTTGATTAACTTTATGCACAAGTGGCGCAGTGATCATTTGGGGCGTTCCCATGCTATGCCACATATCAAAACATATGCAGCTTTTGCTAAGAACTCTCTAAAACCATCGTGGTTGCTTATTACAAGTGCCAACCTTTCGAAGGTACCATTTAACCGCATCCATTTGATTATTTTCATCAGAAAAAGGTTAGAATCTGTAATTGGTTTCTACACCTCAGTACTGGAAGCACTAGTTTAAAAGATATATTAAATATTATCTTAAGGTTAGCATCTTCAATCCTTAATAAAGTCGTTACATGATGGTTTGAGACGTATGATATGCTTCTACCAGAAAATGTACTTTGTGCTGGTCCTACGGCTATTTGTGATTCTAATGGTGGAGAAGTACCTCTTAATCATGCTTCCAAAAGAAAACATTTCCAGGCAGCTTGGGGTGATTACCAATTAAAAAAAACACAGCTAACTATCCGGTCGTATGAGTTTGGTCTACTGTTCATTGATCCAGAATCCTTGGACATGTTGCCATATGATTTGCCTTTGACAAAATATGATGACAACGATCGTGTGTGGATAGTAGATAAGACATACAGGAAGCCAGATATATTCCAAAAAACCTGGCCGTAAGTTATTTCTGCCAACATTATTTCTTCACAGCGCTATTGAGGTATCGTATTTCGCATACAGGACTAGCTCAACAATATCACATTTTCAATTTTTGAGTGTCTGTGGTTGTACTTTGTGAATTTTTATTCTGTTTGCCGTTGTAGATCAAAAATTTCATTGCCTCATTTGAATCAAAATATAGTGTGAGCAGGAACAAGTAGGAAAAGTTGTTGAACATTAAGTGTAACAGAGCAAGAAAAATTAAAATGTAAGTGGTACCATGTCAATACTTATACTGATCTTATCAATATATATTATCTTCCGCATTTGAATTCCTGGAAATCTTATCATTTGATAGGAAAGTTTTCACTTTTTGTTACATCTGATTTACTCCATTGAATTGACACAACCGTTTGTCTTTTAATAAAGAGTACGGCTTTAAATGATCTCTCCACAGGTTCTCAGTTTGTATTATCCAAGTTGAGAACTCGTGGGTCTCTGAGAATTGGTAGCTGTTGGACGGTATTGATACGTAGTAGGATGGGTATTTGTTTCGAAAGTCTTTAGTTGAGAAAATTCCAGCAGCCCTAAGGAATTTTGAATGTCCGAATCTGTGATAACTGATGAGTAGACTACAACACTTAGTATTAGTACTGCAAGTCTTTACGTGGATTCGATGCATTGGTGTTACCGAAGTTTGACGTGTTGCATTGAATTACCGGGCAGTTCTGGTGATCCTGATAGTTGGTAAATAAAATGGCAATAATATATGAAATCGAAATCGATGTCCACCATTATAATGATTGATATATTCAGTGCACAGAAATGTGTTAACTATTCCAATATCCCTTGTAATGTGCCAATGTATAACTGTAAATAAATTTAATATATCTTATTTTTCCGAATATTTTATGAATAAATTATTCCTGCTTGCTTATTCAATCCTGATCAATGTGGATATCAACGTATTACTTTTTTTTTTCAAGGCATAAAAAAATTTTAATGTTATGAGTAAGATAGAAAAGTATAGCATTTTGTAAATTACAAGGTTTCTCATTAATGAACGTAGAGAAGTTCTGAAGTTCGAATTTTTTTTCCTAAGTCTTAGTCGTTGTGTTTGTTATGAGATAATTTCGTAAAGGAATGAAAGTATCATAATTGGAGTGATGTTTAGACTAGTTCAGAATTACTTTACTTAAATATAACAAGGAAAACAGTTGATTGGGGTGTACATCTGTCTGTATATAACTGCCCACATTTTAGGTCTTCGAAACTGAAGTTGTTTTGTTGGTTATCCTGTTGTGATTACTGTACCATATTCCATTGTTTAATTCCCCCTATATGCTTATTTTAATTTTATTGACAATTATTTGAGTTGACAAGATTATTAGCTTTTATCTTGAATTGTTGGCAGATTTTTTTTTTTTTTTAGCTGAATTAGTAGCGAGAACTTTTTGAATGTTTGAGTTTGTTTGGTATTGAATTTAGTGTGATGAATATTCTTTACTGCTTTTGCGAAGCACTACGTTCTTTTTAAAGCATTTCAGGAAGAATATTGTTTATAGGTGGTATGGGTAAGGAATTTGAGAGTATGGTTTGATGCGTAAGAAAATGGATAGCACTTATTGGTGTGGTTCCTACTTTCTTTTTTGAAAGAAATCGTTTCGAATCTTGCAGTATGGCGAAATCGGGGAGGTGTGTCCTGTCGTTTGGTGATACTGTACTTTATGAGGCTGATTTGAAAGCGTTGGAAAATGGACGATGGCTTACTGATCCCGTTATTTCGTTCGCATTCGAATACCTCCACAAGAAAATATTGGATGATGCTAATAAAAGCAAAGTTTGTTTGCATCTACGTTATTCTTATTCTCCAGAATGATTTCAACCACAAATGTTTGAAATTAAATCATAATGGGAAATATTTCGACATGCAGCATGTTTCGGACTGGATTGACGTTGGGATTGCACGGCATAAGAAGGATATGACATGCACAATCATGATGGGATAAAAAGCTTCCTCAAAGAGTTGAAGTCATGAGAAGACAGGCAAGATGCTATTAATTTTAGGTTTGCTTTATAAATGCAGCAGTGTGTCAGCTAATAAAGCTAACCAATGAAAAGGAAGTGACGCAACTTCTCGATGAGCTTACACTTAAAGAAAAGGAGCATGTAATTTTTGTTGTAAATGATCATGACGACCCTTCGAAGAGTGGTGGAAGCCACTGGTCATTGCTTATTTGTCGCCGCATTCTTCGGCCCCATTTTCTGATCGTTGATAGCGCACAAGGAACTAGTTCAGCCAATCGGAAGCCTACGGATAAAGTATGCATCTTTCAAGCTCTAAAGTGCGAATTTTCTAAAGGCAAGAGTTTATATCTTGTGGCGTATTATAGCCAGATATGGAAGGAGTGGCGAAACAATGTCCAGGGAACCTCTGTGGTGAACTGTGAAAGACTAAATATCTTTTTATTTATGCATTCAATATGCCGATATACTGCTAAACAGTTTCATTCTTATGTGGTCAACGACTAAACACTATCTTAGAAGCAATTTTTGAGGTTGTGTTATTAAGTAAAAAAGTACTTTTCGCCTTTATTTTTCTCTCATCTTTCAGTTGATTCAAACGTTGGCAAAGTATTTTGAGCTTCCTGAAGACTCTCGCATTGAACGATCCACAAAGCAGTATAACACCATGGATTGCGGAATGTTTGTTATTGAATTCACTCGACTTTATATTGAGGTTTGTTGAGGATTTTCTAAAACTTTTTGATACTTTTATGTCGTTTGTTTTTGGTCTCAAGTTGCATATTACATGCAATAAAAAATACTTGAGCATCTTGGTTATATTGTGGGTAACACTAATGATGGGCAGTATTTTTTCGAGTCGAATTTCATAGTGTGAAGCATTGAAATTACAGGTGTTTTTCGATATTGTGGATTATTCTAATTGAGACTGAGAGAACTAAAATCTGAATTAAATATACTTGCACTGCTTCTGCTGGAAGAATGCTTTTTATTATCAAACCATATTTGGGATCATTCCACCATAACTTCGCCAATTTATAGAGTTTGAAAAGAGATGAACTGGCTGTTGATTTCACGCAGCTAAATGCAGATGATGTTAAGAAGCAGCGGAAAGTATGGGGTTCGCTGATTCGTTCATTGGCCGAAGAATAGTAGGGACATCCTTTTATCTGTTTCGAAATATACGAATTATTATTTTACTTTTTTTGGAATCACAGTGATTGTGCAACTATTTTCGGTGCTCTTCTCACTGTGCCTTTTATTTCCTACAATTTGATTTTTTTTCCTGTTTGTGTTACATTTGTTTGCTCATTTTTTGTCACATCACTAACAAATTTTGCTCCTTGAGTTCCACAATATTGCTATTTACTTAAATACTTAATTCCATCTCTATCTGTTCCTTGGTCCATGTTATGTCGTTTAGAGTTTAGTCCATACTTGTCCAGGAACGTCTTTCCGTTCAAGAATACAGACGTCTCTCCTTCCGAAAATGCTCACAGTTTCCTTGAAACATCTCTGTCATACTGTGTATACGTTGCACAGTTCATTTAGTGCTGGTATTTTTTTCCTTGTGTTTTTAGCGCGAAAATAAGGGTCGTTGATTTTTATCTTTTCTTGTTTTCCCGCTTCATCAAAAGTGATTAATATTAGGGTTTCAGTTATGAACGTGTTACCAATCGTTTCATTTTTTTTTTTTTTAAAGCTTTCAGCGTTAACGGAAGATTTCATTAGTACTGTGGGCTCTTTTTTTTTTTTTTTTTNNTTTTTTGTTGTTGTTCGTTTTAAATTCACTGTGGTCATTTTTTGTAATTAAATTTTAAGTCTTTTGCTAGATAATGAACATCGGGTCTGTTAGGAACTTTATGTAATGCTTTTATTGCAAATATCTGGTTTCACTGCAAATATCTAGTTCGTAGTTCCTGGGCAAGGTGCAAACATCCTCTTCAATATAGCGACAGGAGTTTGATTTTGAGGGTGATGGGAATGTAAACAATCCATTGAGAAAGTTCGCAGCCTTAAGAGAATTTAAGAAAATTTCCTATGAAGTTATAGATTTTGCCAGTACGGTGAAGAGTGCATTAATTTCCTATTTAAACTAGATAAATGTGGTTTAAAAAAAAGCAAATACATGCCTTAATCAAGGAATCATTATTTGTTATCTATGGTAAATGTAGATAGAGAGTACTGTTGGAGTTTTATTTCATGTATTCCTGGTGCTTTGATTTTGAAAGAGGATCTACGAAAAATTGTTGAATGCAAGAAGCAGCTAGTTAATGATTTATTTGTTGCTTAATGCCATGTGTTGATTGTTTTTCCAGAAGTATGATCTCCGTTTGTTTGCTGGGCTTATAAATAAAGCATTGTTTTTTTTTNNTTTTTTTTCCTTTTTTCCTAACTGTTGTTTTCGATTATATAAAATACATCATTGCTGTATGCTTCTATGGAAAATTCTGCTTTTTTCACCTCGTTAATATCTGCAGTCCTTCGAAAGATTGGCTCATTCGAAATAAAGTTATATTTGATTAGCAGTTCCTTTATTTCTTTAAACTTGAAAAAATTGGTCGATTATTCAATTGATTATAACTGTGTGATAAGCATTGCTGTATACAGTTCTCTCGAGGTAATTTATAGTAGTTTCTTTGAATACCATGCTTGATGCTTGTTAGTTTGTATGGTTCGGCGCACCTGGCAATGGCAGGTAATGTGCAGGGATCTCCTCTTGACTTCCCTATGGTTCACCTATATTCCATCACTGTATAATCTTATTCAATCGTCATCACTACTGCAGTAGCATGATGTGTTGTGGCTAGATCGGATTTTATATTAGTCATTGGAAATATGGATTTTCCTGGAAAAATTTTGTATGGTTGGAACTAATTTATGAAGGATTAACAAATGAGTGATTATCAGTGATATTGCAGCAACAGCGAAAGATGGAAGTGAAAAAGAATGGTGAATTATTATAATGGGAATGAGTAGACATGGAAAGTAGGTATTTATTAACAAATTTAATGATTTTTACTAATTTCAACTTGTGAAATTTCATTCTACAGTAGTTGTGTCCAAGCTTAGTTGATGGCCTACGACTTCTGAACGGGAACTGATATATATATATATATATATTTCACACATATTCCGGTTTGTTTTTCAGTCCTCTTTAATTTCACCGCAGCAGGCGCGGACTTTATCTCAGGATATCAGGATCTGTTATGCCAAAATTTTCCGGAAATGTCTGTGTTTTATATTTTAAGTTCATTATTATTTTTTTTTTCGGACACACAAGTTGCCTCATTTAAGTTTTCGCTCTTTTATATGCAATCAAAAATTTCAAAAAAAGCTGAAGTTTGCGAACATTCATCATTTATCTTTTTATTATTATTATATTCAACTGTTTTCGAACTGCAATTGTTTATTGCTTAAAAAAAGGCGAAGTAATTTAAAAATGTTAAATTTCATGTCATATTTCCAGATTCTAAAACTGAAACATGTGAAATTTAATGGAAATTCTATCACATATTCGTAGTATAGAAGTTTCTGCTGTTTGCAGAACTTCAAAGGAGAGTATATGCAGTTCGTTTGAATCAAATCTATGGACATGAGCTGTAATATTGAAAGGTCACTTTAGATTTATTGAAGATGTGGTATTCAAGGATACTAGTAAACTGCTGCAGTTCTTGGCATACAGTACGAGTTGGAGTTAACATAAGAATTTTGGAGAAAAATCAAATAGTCACAGAACACTGTTCGGTTATTTCTACTTCCAGGATGTATTCTGATTATCCATTGAGTTAGTTTTAATTTCAAACTTATCATAGACAATCGAATTACTCTTGCTAACAGTTCCCGTACATGGCCACTGTTTTTCCCTTATATCTTTAAAACTATAAAATATTGATTTCCAATTGCAAGTGATTATTATAAATAATTATTAAACTAGATAGATTAAATGTCAAAATGTAACACTTCTGCTACATTATTACTATACAACTTACAACTGTTCACTATTACCATTGAAAAAATTGAACTGTAGAAAAACGGTAATAGATTTTGCTAAATACAAGGATAGCATTTTTTTTTTTTCACATTTAAATGATACTGTAATACTGATTCATTCATTTCGCAATTGTAAATTATTTGCAACAGGAATTTTCATGCAATACCGAGAAATCAGGACAAATGATTGAGCATTTTTGTTTTTATTTTTCGTTGAAAACATTTCAATTACCTGTTCGCTTTTCTTTTTGCTTTGCGTTCATTTTTCTCTCTTTTTTTTTTTGTTATAATTTCTCATTTTTAATGTTTTTTTTTTTTTGCAAATAAAATGAAACATATATATATATGTATTTGGACTATCGTCTTTTTCAAAAATAATTTAAAAAAAGGAAAAAAGGTAATATTTGTAGAAATTTATTGTCTTTTTTTGCTAAATATATAATATTGATTAATCAGTTAACGCTTCATTTCATTTCACATTTTTATTGCTGTCATACCAATTCTTTTTTTTTCCTAATAATAATGAGAATGAAAAAAAAAAAAAAATATCTTTTTGTAATATATGACAAATTATTTCTCTTTTTCTTGAAATATTTTATTCTGCTAAAAGAATTGTTTTTTTTTTTTTCTTTTCCTAATTTATCTTAATAACTTTTTATTTTTTTATTTCTTTTTGCTATTTTTTTTTTTTATTTTTTTATTTTTTTTTTAAAAAATAATATTAAAAAAATAAAATTAAAACAAATTTTTTAACTCCTTTTTTTTTTTTTTTTTTTTTTTTAATTACAAAAACAATTTTAAAAAAAAGTATTGAGATCTTTTTTGTAAAGAATAATTGATAGTATTATTATTGTAATTGTTATTATTATTACTATTATTTATACGTAATAAATAAGCAAGTATACATTACAATACAAATATTATATGACTATGAATTATACTCCCTTATTACTTCTGCTACTGTCAACATGTACATTGGAAGCAAAACGTGGTAAATCCTCAAAATCAGAGGAATCACCCAAAGAACAACAACAACAACAACAGAATCATCATCATCATCATCATCATCATCATCAACAACATCAACAACATCAACAACAACAACAACAACAGCAACAACATCATCAACAACAACAACAACAACCACATACATCACATTCTATCAAAAGTACCACGAAATATACGGTAAGCTTTTATATCATTATTATTATTATTATTATTATTATGTCTTGTAATTTGTTTATTTTCTAATTCTCATTATTTAATTAAATATCCAAATGATAGGATGTGTTATTATTTTCTTGGAAATTTATATGATGATTGAAATTTAACTGTTGATAAATTTAAAATTTCCCATTGCTATTTTAATTTTATCTAAAAATTGATAAGTTACAACACTAATTGAGAATAATTATAAAAAAATTAGTCCGCAAAATTTGTAAGAATTAATGATAATTACGAGAATGCACAACTAAATAAATATACACAATTATTGAATAAATAAATTATTTACAAAACAACTATTGAGTGTTAGCAATTAATTGATTTGATGATTATTTGAAGGATTTATTAAAAATGAAATTTCAATGAATTTATTTTCACGTACGTATGTATGTATGTATATAATTTACGTATTTGTATTTTACAGAAAGAAACACGTAAAACAATATCATCACGTCAGGATATTTTACAAAATGATGATAATACAATAGAAGATGTTGATGAGGATAAAATTGATGAAATAATTCGTGATGCAACAAAAAATCTCGTCATCTTCTTTTGTTAGTTCTCTTTTTTTTTTTTTTTTCTTCTTCAAAGATCAAATAAATTTTCAAAAATCTTTCAGAAAATAGTTTAAAAATATTTTGTTAGAAATAATAACTATATTAGGAATATTTTACATTACATTACTACGAATAATAATAGCAAACAAAATCATACGATAGCTTTTTCAAAATTAAATAATCGTTTAATTAATTTATTAAAACAATTTGCATAATGTTTTGTTTTTGCTTTTTATTTTTGTAAAAAAAAAAACAAAAATAATAACAATATCAAATTTAATGATTAAATGTTGCAGGCTAAACCCTTACTTAATCGATCGGAACAACAAACAAGAATAGTAGCACTAACAACAACAACAACAGCAACAACAACAACAACAACAACAATAGGAGGAGAAGATATTGTTTGCCTTGCTTCTAAGACTTCTGGCTCACATCCACGGTCTACTTATAGCAAACTAATAGATCTTCCACCACCGCCACTTTTTGATCCAAAATTACTTGAAAGTAAGTTAATGAAATTTGTTATATTTTTGGGAAGTGCTTAGTGTAAATTTTAGCAAGCTGTTCAAATAAGGATCGAAAAGTGAAATTTTTTTATTTATTTTCCAAAAATTTCATTTTTCCTTTTGTTTAAATTTCAAAAATTCTAACAAAAACAATTAATTATATTGATGATTATTCATTTAAAAATTTTTGTAATCACATGGTTAATTTTGTGAGAATTCTGCTACAACATTAATGGATTAATGCAATTGAGGAAAGAAAATGAAATTTTTATTTTTTCTTTCAAAAATTCGAAATTTAAATGTTAGAAATTTTGAAAATTTGATGTCATAATAAAAAAAAAATTAATAAGATAGACAAATAACATATATATATATATA
>PQVD01001639.1:7361-26544 GCA_003012265.1 Setaria equina
AAAAAAAAAAAAGTTGGGCAAATTTCAGGCGGTGCCGAAGTATCACCAAAAGCAATATCGTGTATGATAGCTTTAGCAATTGCTTATGGTTCGCCAGAATTCATTCTCTCATCAGTAGCAACTTTGCTGTGTGATAAGCACAGTAACTTGTCATCTACTCCGCTAGTTGAGGTACCCGAAAATTACCAAAAATTAGCGAATTTGGTGCGGCGGGTGCTGCTGCGGAACAGTAATGAGCCAGGATGGTAATTATTGAAGGTTTAAAAAATAAAATAAAAAATAACATGAAAAAAATAAGGGTAAAATTAAATCCGGCATTCCAGATCTTTCTAGTAACTTCTCAACTACTGCAAAACGAAAGTAACAAGCATCCGAAAAACACTATTATATTATTTCAACAGTAATAACTTTTAAATTTCTTGTAGTGCTGGTGATTGGTGGTCTCATTGTCTAACGGAACACGCCGTGTTATCATCTTTTGACGTACGAGTACCAGATGATGTCCTTCCAGATACTCCGGATGATCGTCGACTTACTGGAGCAATTGCTTCTGACGGTATGATTGAAATAGCTCATTTCAAGCAGAATGCTGAAGTTTCATCAGAGACAGAAGATCTGAAGTCGGCGTATCATATTTCCCTATTGTATCGTATTCTAAACGCTTGCGTAAGCGATAATAATACATCAAGAGTGATGTTGGATATTGGGAAATCCGTATAAGTTACAGATTTGTAGCTTTAGCTACTTCAGTCACGTTGATCAACTGATTGATTCTGATCAGTAATTGCTGGAACTTAATGTTTATCCAGTTATACTTGAATAGTACCTTAAGGAGCGTTCAAAGTTCCGAAGCAGTACTTTGAAACTGTCGTAGTGTTTTCTGCAAAGTTTATCAAACATTTCAAATTTGGATTTCTATGGCTTTATTATTTGTACATTATATTATAAAAAAAAAAATGTGCACTTCTTGTGAGAGATTAACTTAGTTTTCTGAAGGTGAACATGTGTATGTGCTTACATGCTACGGTTTATTCAAATATGGAACAGGTCTGGCAGAAACAGTTGAAGGCAAATTGTATGCTTCCAATAATAACTTAAAAGCAAAGTAAGTTTTTTCTAATTCCGTGGCGAACATTTTAATTAACAATACTTTGAAAATTTTTGAGAGAAAAATACTTAAGTTATTTGCATCTCTTTTTAGAAGGTAGTTTTTTATGACATGCTTCTCAAGGTAAAAGTCAAGGTAGTGTCAAACGAAAGAAATATCCCCCAAGTGAATTAAGGTTTTACTTTGATGTACTGTACAAATTGTGCCGTTGTTATCATTTAAAATTCAAGAAATTTCGATATTTTAGCAAGGGTTCTTGGTTAGCAGTTTGTAGTGGTGCTTTGTACCTTCGCAGACGTCTCTCTTCCCGTATGTGGGTTATTGATGTCGATACTCTTCGCGAAATCGGAGAAATTATGCTGCATACAAGTGTCACATCAGGTAATAAGAACAAGTGCTGCAATGTTTTGTGATTTATAAAAGAAATAATAATCAGATCTTTCAAGGCTGGATGAAAAGCAAACAGCTACACATTTTGATTTGGTCATATCTAAAGTGGGTTTTCGAGGTAACTTCTGCTCTTTGGTTGATTTTCTTTTTTTACATTAAGAGGAATTCAGGTACTATTTTCACCGATGGCACAGCATTCTATCAAGCCAATGTAGATGAACAATGGACTTTAGCGGTAAGTTGTGGGAGTTAATTCTTAGATCCTGGATAGTTTTTCAAAAAATACCATTCGATAGAACATAGCAATGTAATTTAATTTTCTTTACAGGTTACAGCGCTGGATGATTCATTCACTCCAGTTCAGGACCTTCGACAAAATCAAAAATTCCGCCTCGCAGAATTAAATTATATGGCTATCGGTGAAACATACCCAATACCACATGAATTACCGCTAACTCTCCCGAAATCTTTGCAAGGTTGCTTCATGTGGACAATCATTATCATTTTAAGTGGTTTTTGTCATTATATTGTCACTGATATATATGCATATTAAAACAAGTATTGAGTAAAAAGATATTGAGTACTAGAAATGCTTAGAAAGTTAATGCGAATAGCAAAAATAAAGATTTAGATTCAGATCAAGTGAAGTAAAGAAAATCATTAGCTCACCTATAAGCAATTACAACTTAAATATTTGTTGACTGTTGATCAGGAAATTTAATTTTAATTTTCAGCCCAGGCATCGGATTTGCAAATGGGCCGAGATATGGCGCTGCTGTTAGCAAGGAACGGCAAAGTTTATTACGCGGGTGATGGTACTCGTTTGGGTTTACAGGTATGTTTGTACAGGTTCTGTAAATATTATCGCATCTTCCAGACAGAAACATCTCAAATTAGTCTTATATTTTTTTCCTTTTGACTGAATTTTTTATATTTTTTTACAATTTTCTAATGTTTTAGAATGCTGGATGCAACTGGATGAAGCTAGTTTTACCAGAATCAATAGTTTCAATAGCAGTTGGATTTGATACAGAGACAATCGTATTGCGTTCTGGATCTGGACACCTATGGATTGCAGGTATGGGACCTGATGCGGCATGTCAAGGTAGTCCAACTGCCGGTCGTTTTCAAAAGCAGGAAGCTGGCTCAGTGGCTGTGAAACTGAGAAAATTTCAGAATTTGAACAGGTACAAGACATTTCTAAGATATATAACAATATTTACCTGATTTCTTAGTTGAGAAATTTTTATTTTTTAAAAGAACTGTACATAATAGTTTAAAAAATAAATCTTTAGAAATCCTTAATATAATAGTAGTTTTTTATTAATATAACTTCGAATTAACTCAATTTCTGAACAATGACTTTTATATATGATAAGCCTTACTTTCCTTAAGACGACGCTGCGTGTCAGTAGCGGTATCTGCCGGATGTATAGCATACGTAACAGACAATGGGAAAGCATATGTTTGTGGCCGGCACACAATGCAGTGTCATCCGGAAACCGGACATATTTATGGATTGGAAAATATTCATTTAGCATCTATAGCTCTCGGCAAAACTCATGCTGTAGCAATTACTCGTCATGGGCATCTCTACACATGGGGCCTGAATAATTTGAATCAGTGCGGCAGGACCGAGGTACTTCTTGAAATGATGAATATTCAGAAGGACCAAGATGGTGTAAGCATCATTTTGGGATTATGGTAACGAGAGAGTGTTTAGGAATGAGATCACTGAAGGGAACCGGGAAATTAATTATATATTTATGCGTACAAATGTAGTGGCTGTGTACATCCTAAAGGTAGGATAAGGTGGATTAAATAACGGCCTGAGCAAGACAAGAAAGCAAACACAATAGTAAATTTTCAGTCCTCAGGTATTCACACACATCCAGAAGCAGTTACTGGAATAGATGGAAATGAACTGTCAGAAAAGTTAAAGGCCGAAGAAGTGGAACAGAGTTCATACTGCCTTCCAAACGAACATCTTTGGGTCAAGGATTTTGCTTCTATCTGTTTGAAATGTGGCAAATGTTCGGCACGTGGAAATCGGTAATTTAAGAGTTGTACGAAGTTATGAAGGCTTCGAAGGAACGTTCTTCTTCTGAAAAATTGTTTAAAATTTCAGATGCGCAAGGATAAGAACTGAGCGTAATATGAAAGGCAAACCATGTACGTGTGGAGAAGGTGAAACATGCTGCCTGAGGTTTAAATTTTTCTGCTGTATATTTTTATTACATTTTTCCTGAAATAGGAGCGTACTTGAGTGTCTGGAGATCCATGTAGTTCATTTGCTGTCATTGACAAAAATATTTTTCTGACAGTATCAGATATTCATGATCATTTTTCTTTACTAATGGAGACTTTGTGAAAGAATCCAATTAAATATTTCGGCTAATAACTAATATTTATTCTTTTCTTGATTATTTAGATCGATTTAAATAGTTTTTCCTTCCCTAGATGTGGCTTATGTCGTGCATGCGGTGAAGTTATGAGTGATACTTACGATCGAGACATGCGAGCAGTACCACCAAGAGCAACACTTCTACCCTCTCGTTTAGTTCTTCAGAAAGATGCTCCCGAAATCAAAGTAAGCTTATTAACTTACTAGTCGTACTTTACGACCAAATATTGGACGCTATTTCAACTATTAAACGTGAACTTGATTAGATTGGAACTAATAACATTCGGTTAAATAACGCTACGTAATTAACGAAACAGCTAGAATATAATTAGACAGTCACATTTTAAACTCGTAAATACAAAGCTATACAAATTAAGGTCTCATCCATTTGCTGTGGCAATTATCATACTGTTGTGTTAGCTGCTGATCGGCAGGTTTTCACTTTTGGCTCAAATTGTCACGGGCAGTTGGGTGTTGGCCATGTAAAGAAATGTGTTGGTCCCCACAAGGTTAACTTTGTTTTTAATCATTTATGAAGTCTTTCAGTGATAATTTGATTAAATATCAGTTTCCATTTCTGGCAGTTCAAATCTAATTGGTTGGAATACAGTTTAATCATTTAGCGGAAGCAGATCTTCTCTTTTATTAAAATAGAAAACAAAAAACATCTATCCACCCATTCATTCCCGAACCATTGAATACGGGCGATAAAGCTATTAATGAGGAAGTTTTCCTTTTTATATTTTTTTATTTTACATATAATTAATAGTGTATAGGTGTGGGATTCAACCAATTTTAGATAAATCTACCAAGTAAGGTGCAAGTAGTTCAAATTGCTGCTGGCTCAAATCATACAGTGCTAAGAACAGCTGATGGATCTGTTATTACGTTTGGGGCCCACAGGCAGGGTCAACTTGCAAGGTAAACAAAAAAATAATCTCGAACTAATTGGAAGTTTGAAGTCAATAATTGAGATTTGAAAAGTTTTTAAGAATTTTAAAAGTGTTTAGAGGAGGAGACGGAAAAAATTGGTTTGCGATACCATCATTTGTGTCAGGGTATGGTCGTGGAAGCGGTACTGTTGCAACATGGATTGGTGCTTCTGGCGATACTACTTTAATTCATAGTCAAGTTCGTATATACAGCAATGATGTCATTTCAGATTGTCAAGTAAGCCTTTTGAATTTAAATTGCTTTTCTACGATAAATTGAATCTTTAAAAAACCTCATTGATCAAGTAGTGATATCCGATTACATCAAATGCTTAACTGATAAAAGGACTGGGAGTAAATATTTTGGAAGTAGGAATCATTATACAAGTTGTTGATTGGTACGTCTCCGTGTGAAACTTCTGATTATTATTTAGTATTGAGCTCTTTCAGGTATTTTTAAATTGCTCCTTCCGGGTAAATAGGAGTATATATGAGGAAAGATGTAAAGAAGATATATATTTTAATAATCTAATTTGCCACTTTGCTGAAACGATAATTTTTGTTGCTAATAGGCGGAGCAACTATTACATTCCATATATTTTTAATAATTAATATTAAGTAGCTTTTTAATTTTAATATTTATATTACAAGTGACAATATTGCCTTTCTTGCCCTAAAATATTCAAGGTTTTCCATCCTTTGTTTTTCTATTTTCTACAATGATTTTTTTTTTTTACAGGAAAATGCATCCATTCAAACATTAAGAGAATATATACGGACACATGCATTAGTATTACTTATAAAAGAAGCATGCATCCTTTAGATTTAAGGTGTCGATTTTCTTCTAAAGTATGAGATTCAGTTTCCTTCGTTTTCAAATTTGCAGATAGTCGCAGATAGTGAAACGATAGTGATATTCCCGAATCAGGTTGGCAAGAATTATATGGCAATACGGCGTAAATTTAATACTTTTTACCAATACTCAATGGGTGCTGAAGGTCTATATACTAAGTATGTTTTTTTTTTACAAATTGTTTTTAATTTGTTCGTACTTATGAACAAATAATTTTTATTTTATTTATTTCTCAAGTTGTACTCTTTCAAATCCAGACCTATCATCCTTAACTAATTTAACTAATGAGGAAATTTATAGTTGGTGCTTGGAATCGAAGTATAATTTACTGTGGGCATTTAATACGGCTGAAATGCGTATCAGATCGATCACTGATTGTATTCCAATTACTGGTAAAAAATCCGAAGCAATCGAAAGAGGAACCGCGTTAGACACAGGTCTGGAAGAGGTTATCAAGGAAATCAAATTTCTTCGTACACCTGAATTTATAATTCCAGCAGTAAATGAAATAAGTCTACCCATTAAGCAAATTGCTTTGAATCTCTTGGGAATCACTTATGTTGCAACGGTGTTGGAAAGCAAACAACCATCTGGGCAAAAGGTTTGCTTTTTCTGAAGTTCCGAAGCTCACATATCTAATTGAAACATCACCTTTACTCTATCAAAACTGGAAACAGATTAGTGTTTTGTCACTCGAATTAATTAATTTTTGAATCGTTCCACTGTTCCAACAAAAAGCTTATTAATTAAGTTTTTGGAATTCAGATGGAAAATTTGAGTTCAGAAGTTATAAGGCATAAAGACTGTCGAATGCCTTTTCCCGAAATTATAGATCAGTCAACTTATTACCGATCCGAAAGCTTCGAATGTTGCTGGTGTCACAAGTGGGCGAAATTTATCATGTGGTTATCAGAGAATCGATCGTTTTGATGGTTACGGTGGTGGATGGGGTTATTCAGCACATTCTGTAGAAGCAATTCAGTTTCGTACTTCACGTGATATCCGGCTTCTCGGTGTTGGATTATACGGTGGACGTGGCGAATACATCGCGAAGTAAGCTTAACTTTGAAATGGTTTTTAGTAAAGCAGTGGATTGGAAGATTTCTCATTTAAGAACAAAACTTGAACTACTGCTATAGGTGTCCTCATCAATTGCTTAGATTTGCTGAATAATTTCTGCAACTGCTATGAGGTAGATTATTTTCCTTGCTTTTCTAACTGATCACATTTACGACCGTTGCGAAGTACAAAAATGTCAGTAAAGAAGAAGGCTATCAGTAATTCATTAAACTTTCCTTCCAGGTTAAAACTTTATCGTCTTTGTCCACCGGAATACGACGAACAGAACGTTGAGCTGCTTATTGAGTCTGATGAAATGCTTTACGAATGTGCTCCACACGAGAAGGCGCAATTGATGTTTCCGCGACAAGTTTTAGTTAAATCCAACTTGTGGCACGTTATTTGCGCACAAATTAAGTAAGTTCTCAGAAATATGCTTTCGTAATTAAGAGAAAAGCTTCAAACTACGCTGTCTTCTAAAAATCAGTATTTCCACTTGTGCACTTGTTGGAAATCGCAGGTGTTCAAACGGTCCTTACGTCGTCATGATTATTAGGTCCTCTATCGGATGACTTCTTGTTTGCCATTCTCTACTCATATCTTTATTTGATGCGGACGAACAGTTATATCGCCATTATCATCGTCTCAATCGCCAATTTTATCATCAGACTTCCTTCAAACTATAAAAAAATTAACTTTATCAGAACCAAATCTGAACTTTTTGAGTGGTCCAAGTTCCGATTGCGGCTCCAATGGACAGTCAAATATTGCGGGTGATGCTGGAGTGCAATTCTTTTTCCGTAATTCGCGTATGTCCAATAATGGGACTGATGTCAATGTTGGCCAAATCCCAGAGTTATTGTATATTTTGGAAATATCCGATGACCAGTCACCAAATTATGATCAACAGGATAAAACTATGAATGCGATGAATGTGTAGGTCTTCTTATACGTATATATATGCATTCGAAAAAAAAATAGCGAATGAAAATTTCTGTTATCTAATTTTCAGATATCTATTAAAAAGTCACGAAAATGATAATTCAGTATAAAGAATTTTTCTTTAATTGCTCAGAAAAGATTATTTGGAAGTCTCTTCCAAGTTAGACTTTCAGAAATGCATCCAACCATGTATTGTTATCACCTGGACATTTTTGTTGCAATAATATAATTGATTTATTAAATAATAATATAAAGAATTAATCGGTTGTGATTTGATCATTTTAACAAGCGAAATATGTTTAATCTCATAGTTTTCAGCTCTTATGATTGTATTTCGCATGCTATAAGTTCACAACATCTGTTAGCAGTTTCGCCACTCACAATCGAATCATTATTTCGTATGCTTGATTGGTCTATTCAGAAGGCTTTGGTGGAAGGTGAAATGTTTCGTGAAGATAAAATATGGTTTCAAGAGTGCAATATTATTGTTGTCATATTATCATTACGATTTTTACGGTTGGTTTGCTGGAAATTAAACATCGAAATTTCCTAACCGAATGAAAGTTCGAAAAATTGTCGCAGATTTTCTAAAAATTCAGTTTCGATTCTGTAGATTAAAAAAATTTTTGGGCCATGAATAATTTTGTCTGAAAATATCACTGATTTCAGATTTTACATTTGTTCACTTTATTTGCCATCAAAATATGGGAAGCAGATGAATACAAAAGAACCCTCAAGTAGTATTGCTGAAGAAATGGTGCGGTTCGCATCTATAATCAGTTCAATTTTTGAAATTGCAAACAATCAGTCAAGCGATGTAAATATTTTTAACCAGTTCCTTTCATCCAATGTTTTGCAGTTTAATTTTCCCTTAAAACTTCTTTTTTTGCTTATTCTTTACTCCATTAGTTTTTTGTCCTTCAGTTACTTTGTGTGTTAGAAATGCCAAATTAGACCAGCGTGACTAAAATATAAAAATATGCTTCAAAAATCTGCGTGTTACTTTTGGCAAGAGAAAGTGACAACTGATTCACATTTGGATCAGTATTCAAATTTTCCTACGATTTCCACTGATTGTTGAAACTTCAAAATTTAACATTTCTTATTTGCTAATAAATTTTAACCTGTTCGGACGTACAAAACTGTCCTTTCTTTTTTCCCATTCAAACGAAGAAACTTTTCAAACGGAAGTCGCAGTATTTTTCAGAGTACAGCTTGTTCAATACTACTGGAAGAAGTAATCAATTGTTCAGTGCAATGTTCTCATGTCCTGTATCCAAGTTCATCAATTTTTCTCGATCGGCTAGCCTTTTTGATATCAACACCAAATCGGGAATGGTCTTTAGTTGCATTATTAAATGCGCTATCCAATCAGGAATATGTGAGGGACATTTCTTGCTGGTTTCACTTTTATTCTTAAAATTTATTCTGATTTTTAAAAGTTTAAAAACTTGAAGTGATTAGGAGCGTGGAAATTTTGTGTAGCAAAAGAAAAAAAGCCAAGAGTTGACATGTGAAAGACCACAACTGCATTATTCTAATTGATATTATTATTGCTAATTCTTTTTTCTTATAAAGAAAAGTCAGAGTGAGACAAAAATCTCTATAAAGCAGCTACATTTCAGGTTCTTCCAACTTTGCTTGGTTCCGAGCGTAACTTCGCGCAATTCCCAATTTTACTTTCCAAAATGAGTGAAGAATTAGGCCAAAAAAAAATATCTGCAAACCATCACCGCCGTATTACTTTGCAAAATATATTTCGGTTTCTTTTTGAAATGGCTTTTGCATCAACAGCCTTGGCACAAGTAAGTCACAAAATTTGATTTTAGGATGAAATATTTTTTACGATGAAATATATTTTTAGAAATTTAAACTACTAATAAAGTTTATATATTGATTTTTCTTTAACAGAACGAAAGCCGAATGCGACTTAGAGCTATTTCACATTCATTAATTACCACGATTGCACGAGAATTGGTAACACCTAAGGATGCGATTGCTGATGGTCCACCTATCTTGCAAACTCCAAATAGGTCTTTTTCATACGTTTCTCTATCTGTATTCCGTAAGTACACGTAGGTACACTTTGATACTTCCAGCGATATAAAATTACAATCTACAGCTGTTTTTTTTCCACATAAAATTTGTCGTGCACAGATTATCGTACTCATCGTTATCACTGCTTTTAAGCTGCCTTTATTGTATTGCATCATCTCATTGCGCTTATTACTGCACATTAGTAAACTTATATGAAACAGTAGAATGAAAATTAGTCATTCATTAACAGTTCAATAGTGCTGTCTACAAATTGCACTATACGCTCTTTGAACAATATGTTGGTGTTATCGAAATCTTCTCTCATTGTTTCAGGTTTCGACGCACAGCAGCACATGCAAGTTGGGACGTAAGTAGTGGTGCAAGTGATGCGATTGCGCTTAGTGTTGATTTAACCGGTATTACTTTACATGGGATTGGTGTATACTGCGCTCATCATGATCAGGAACAAGGGTTCGTTTGTGAGGTAAATTTAAAACTTTCAATATTTTAATGTAATTTCATTTGGCTACATAATTGGTGATGGAGTGGTAGACTGTGCTTGGGTCATATTTGCCATTGATTTCATTAAATTTTAGATACTGCTAAATAATGGTGATGCAGCTCATGAGCAGTGGAATGTGCTAGAAAAGGTTGTTGGTACACTCACAAACAAATTCGAGTCTTACCAAAGAGAAATTGCTTTGCTACGATTAACCAAAGCCATCAAGCTTCAACCCAGCTGTATCTATGCTATAAGATTGCAAATTAATGGCGGCAAAACATTTTGTGGTGAAGGTAAGAGCATGAAATTAGTATTTTCACATTTTTCTCAATTTCTTTCGATTTTGGAAATTCTTTTTTTCTTTTTTCAAATTTAAATATACAGAATTGGTAGTGATTAGTACTATTATATGAATAGTGAAAAGTTTAAATTTGGAATTTATTCTGTAGACGAGAAACTATAGAAATACTTCTACCAATTGGTTCACATCGGTCTAAGACTGTCGTGTTCGCTTAAAAGCATCGATCACACGCTCTTTCAAAATGTCTTCCGTAGTGCATAAATTTGTACATGGCAGCTAGCATACTTCGTTATTTCTTATTCTAAGGATAATCTAAAATATGGAAGAAAGTTTTGATGTTAAAACGTACAATTTTATAAACAAGACAAGCATGAGTTTTGGTTTTTTCTTCAGCTCAAAAAATAGAATTTTCTTCGATGCATTAAAAAATAGATTTCAAAATGCAAAATCATTACTATAGTTATAAAAAAAGAATTTTTCAGGCGGTACTGGCACCGTCCGACTATGTAATGGAAGTCGGATGCATTTTGAATCGTGCAGTTTAAGCCTAAAT
Organism: Setaria equina; assembly: GCA_003012265.1. NCBI lineage: Eukaryota > Metazoa > Nematoda > Chromadorea > Rhabditida > Setariidae > Setaria > Setaria equina. The sequence goes on from PQVD01001639.1 coordinate 18,443, forward strand.
GGAACTTCTTTATCTCGAGGTCAAATACCATTCGTACTCTATTCCATACAAGATGATGAAAATAGTGTCATTCAACAATTAGCTGATCCTGAACAAGTTAGTATCCTCTCTCATTTCCTTTTTGAAAAATTTCCTCCTTTGTTTTACAGAAAAATGGATTTGCTTCTCTTCATTTTTCTGTTGAAGTTTGAAATATCATAGTGCCATATAGTCCATATATCGACTACGGAAACATGCTTCTCTCATTGTTTTGCAATAACATCTGCAGTTGTTATAGATCTCATTAGAATAAACTGAGTTCCATAATGATTCTCGAAATTTAGTACTGAAGAGAGAATCAAGAAAATAGCATAGTACTGAGCAAGGAACAGCGAATAAGGCCTAATATCACCATAACATCTCTGCATGATTTCTGTTAGGAAAAATGAATGAAGTGATATCATCTCCTCTTGTGCATTACTACATAATAGCAAAAATTAATCTTACTGTGATACGCTGTCTCTTTTAATCATTGTGTTTCATTCCCGGTAGCCTTTTGAAACTCAATATTAAAGCTACTTAGTTTCAGGTTTTCTTTTTGGAATACTAAAAGAAGTAAGCTATTATTTTTTGTTTTTTTTTTTAGCTGGCTAACTGGTTCTTATTGCTAGTTCGAATGTTGTCATCCAAAATGTCCGATCAAATTGCAGCTGGAAATGTTCTGTCTCAGGGACAATCTCTTTGTTCAAGTATTGCAGGTGACTTTTATCACCTCATTTGGTAATTATCAGTCTATTGTTATTAATCATCTGCAGTAAAAGTCACTTTTATTAACAAATATGAATATGGTATTTAGTGGAGAAAATTCAAGATTTGAGCACCATTAATTTAGCCATTAAAGTTTAGACACATGCATATACACTATCATTAAAACTAAAAGTGTAGCCTCATTAAAATATGGGGTAAATAATATGGTTATTAAATGAGAAATTTCGTTCAGGTTATATACTGATTTTTTTGGAAGCGAATCCGCAACGTGCTTTGGATATAGTTGCTATGCTAGACGATTTACTTCCGATGGTTTCATCAGCAAATGGTGAAAGACTTGCTGAAGAAAGGGAACGTGTTTTGATGAGGTGCCGTTTGAACAAGCAATTATTGGTTTTGTCATGAGGAATCAAACTAGATGACATTAGTTAGAACAAATGCTTCATTAATTACTGTTTATAGGTCGACGCAACAGAATGGCGCATCTTCATACAGTTTACAAACAGTTGTTGAATCGGCACATCCATACCAACCTTGTGCTATACATTCTCAGGTATCGTTTACATTGAAAATTTGCCGAAGAGTGAACTAAATCTGAGCTTTAGCAGTTCACATAATAAAAGAAGAGCGTAGTATAGTAGTCCATACTTCACTATCACCATTACAAACAAAAGATTTAAGTAAACAGTAAAATTCTTTAGGAAATGCAACTGTTTAAGTTCAGGTGACTATGCTTCTGCACTTAATATCTGGATAGTTCTGATAACTTGCGATTCCAGAGGAATATGGTCATCCAGTTATCGTTAAAAACGGAAATGGATCTAAAATATTTTCTTTGAAACTTATTATTGAAAATGGATAAATCAAATAATTTGACGTAACATGTTGGATAAATATGCTTTAATTGCTCAGTGTTAGTTTGTCTAACACTCGTTGGATGTCATAAAAAGCAGCATGGAATCCTATCAAAGACTGGTACAAAATTAACATCAAGAGTAGAATTTTCAACTTTGAATGTTAACTTGTAATTTTTCTTCAATTAACTTATTTTTCTTACTAGATTGTCGATTTCGGAAAAGAAGTCCAATTTATGACAGTACAATTTAGTGAAGAATGTTGTACATGTCAAGCAGATGATATATTGTGGATTTATGCAAGAGTTGACACCGAATGCTATGTACCCATCGGGAGGTTCACTATTTCCTATCATTTTTTTTTTTTTCCTATCAATTATCTGTAAATTGAATAAATTTTCGCCTTTTCTAGATACTGTGGTGATCGTAGTTGGCCCGATCACATGCTTTTGGTTCCTGGTAACAATTTATGGTTCATACTGGAATCGGCATCTTATTCAGGAGATAAGTCCACTGGAGAGGTTAGATCGTCGTACTGCCCCTATAATTTCTTCATATTTTTTAACTATCAAGGCATTTAGACATATTTGATGTAAAGTTCTCGTAAGTTAAATTTTCAGAATTAAGCTGAAATTGAACATTTCAGTTAAACATAAATTTGTTGTATTGATGTTTAGATCGACTTTTTCAGGTTTACGGTTACCGCTGTACAGTCACGGGATATCGATATCCAGAAAAAGATTCTGACATGGTTCTGGAAGAGGAATTAACTTGGATTTGTGCAAGTGCTTGTCGATTACTAGTCCAAGTATAATTTCTAATCTCTTTTAGTTATTCTCTATTAGCTGTCATGTAAATTTTGCAACATTTTCCATTTCTCCGAAAGTCTGTCTTTACCGCCCAACATATTTCGTAGTTACCTTCATGCCGAAGAATATAGAAAAGATATCCTCTCTTTTTATCAGATTCCATCCGCCAAGACAGTGGTGGCAGCAGTAACGATGGTTGAAGACGAAATCGACGATATTGTTCGTAAACATGGTACATTGCTTCGGAAGGGATTGAATCTCTCACATGCTCCAACGGTCAATGAGGTTCTAAAGCGTAGCTTACCGAGCCCTTCACCAACTTCAGGTAAAAACAGTATAAAAATATCAATTTAAAGGAAGTGGATTTTCCATTTATGTCGATGTTCGGCAATGATACCTGTAATGATACAGTCCTTTTTTAAATAACTTCTAAAAATGTGCTGGCATTTCCTCATCTTTTTGCAACTTAGTCTTTACTGCTGGATGAATTTTATAGAGCTCGACCTATGCATAATCAGCTTTGGATAGATTTTTCAAAATATGCAAAACTAAATTTTTAAGATTTGAAGTTTTTAAAAGAATTCATTGCTGCTTCCTCAAATACTTTGGCTGGTTTTCTGGCACGTTGGATAATGAATGAACCAGTTGTGGATCTTCATTCTACCCAGTTGCAAATGTCCGATGAAGAAACGCGACTTAGAATTCCCACTCAGGTAATTTATAGGAGAAAAAGTTGTGGAAGTAATATGTTAAGTGAAGTTAGCAAAATTTTCTTCCTTTACTCTTACCGCACAATGATAATTTCCTTTTCTATAATAATGACATATACCATTAGCAGAAGATAGTGACTGAAATAAGGTACACTCTCGGAGACTTTAAGCTAGTTCTGAAAACATTGGTACTATTTAATTTTGTGGCATCTACCTCTATCTATCAATCACCAGTGAGTTTTTATTCTTTCGGAGCATTAAATACTTCTAGATTATCAGCACAAGCTGCCGACATACTTTTTAGATAAAACTTATTCCTCGCGACCAGTACGGTCGTCTTGCAGTATGTCCAAACATGAAAGTCGAAATCATCGTTCGTTGTGGTATGACATCTGAGGATAGTAGTTCAAATCTTTGTACAGCTGTCACGCGTAATCGGTCAACTTCTATTCTTCCTCCTCCACAGTCCATTAAGGTTAATTTGATTGCGAGGTATTGGAAATTTTAGTTAAGAGGATTTATTATAAAACATGAAGGTAAAGTAAAGAGAATTGAGGGGGTTAATTTTTACTTACTTTAGTAAATTCTAGTTAAACAAAGATTGATATTTCAAATCAAACTTTTCAACGATTAAGTCGGATTTTCAAGGAGCCGTATCGTCCAGTTTATGTGAACAAAACGCGATATGTTTCAATCACGACGATGACTGCTTATCAAGATTACTGTTTCGAGGAACTGCGCCTTGGATGTTATAAAGATGCGATGATGAAAGAGCAACTTAATGTTAACCGAGAAGCTGATGGAAGGTTTATCTTTGTTATTGCTTTCATTTAAATGATCCATTACTAATAAATAATCGGTTGATTTCGAGTATGAAGTAACGATTTAACTAAATCCAGCTTAAATATTGCTATGAATTACTACATTTTTGCTATTTTACATAAGAGATTAATATATGCATTCCATATCTTAGTTGAGTAGATACTTTATTCTCTTTAAGTATTTGAGAATTTGAAGTTTTTTCATTCAGTTTTTCGGCTAACTGGATACCAAAACATAGCGGCACATACCGGATCGAATGCCGTTTGGATGGTTTTCAATTGGCTCAAAGTTATTTGGTTGAGGTATTTATAAAAGTAATGTAGAATTTTGAGATTTCATCCAATGAATGTGTATTAGCTTTCAATGCAGGACGTTTGAAGCAAGCATTTTAACCGTCCAAATTTATCCTTTCCTATCTTTCCTAAAGAAATTCTGCATTATGTTTTACTATTTTGGCAGTAATTGTCAAAGTCTTGATGATGCTTGTTGAATTTATGATTTTTTCATAGGTTCGAGAAGGTAATATATTTAATGGCTCAATGTCACCAAAAGAAACTCAAAATCGTTTGAATCGTAGGGTGGCACATTTTAGCAGGTTTGATCTTAATTTAATCAGAATAGAAATCGAAAATTGCTTCGAAGGGGATTCAGGAAATAATTTATGAGGTGATTTTAGATTTCTTGCCTTGAGATGTGGAAAAATAAGGAAGAAAAAAAGGAAAAAATTATCTAAATTGTTTTAAATTAGAATTATTTTCAGGACACGTTTTGCTTGTTGCGATCAAAAAATAATGACAAGAGGTGTACGAGTCCGTGCTTCACCAGCGCTGAATTCATCGCAGATTGGTGTTATACCTCGTGGTGCCACGATTTCATTTATTGAAGAAGTAGAAAACACTGATGGTGTTTGGATACGACTTACTGATGAAGCATGTTCGATGTATTGTAATACGCAGTTACCTACCCAGGTAGTTATCCGCAAAATTTAGTTTAGGCGAGAATCTGACCAGTTTGATTTATTTTGTTTGAGGCTGCATAAGTTCACAAATGTCAGTCATGTGGTCTTTGAGAAAAACCACCGCTCTGTAGATATTGTTAAAAACTTCAATTAATAAAACGAATAAGAATAACGGTTTTTGTATGCACGATTTTTAGGCATGGTGCTTGCAGCATAGCAGTCACCTAGGCCGATCTTTCTTGTTGCTGGAATCAGATTCTCCAGAAAGTCTCATTCTTGGTTCCAACTTACTTAGTGCCACTGTCCAACTGCCGCAAAATGGCGGAGCACTTAATGAACAGTATCTCGAGCAGTCATTGCAGCTGGATGTTGAAGAGGTAAATTCACTTCTCTTTAGCTCAGTGGCAATAAATTTGTTTATAGTTATTTCTAAACAATAAATATTAAAGTTTTGGAGGATATATTATGAATTGAGTCAGATAAAGTAGAACCTAAAAGAATTCAAACCATAAGGAAAAAACGCAGGATTTATTCTTTCTTTACTGAGTCTTCTTAGCTCTTTTTTTGTCTAACTCAATTGCGACTTGATTATCAAGTGATTTAGATTTTAAAATATTCTCAAATACTTGTTTCTTATAGATATACACGGCATGTGGGACATTTCCAGTTCCGCTTTACAGTTATCCGTCACTAGAGGCCGTTTCTGATGATGTTATAAATCTTACGGATACCAATGAGATAAAATCATCTGGGTGGCTTCATAATAAGCAAGGAATATGGATACGATTATCCGGCTTCGATCAAAGATATGCTTTGGTCCAGGTAAAGATTCGAAAAATAATTCCATAGAAATTGTTCTATGGATCAGTTTTTATTTAATTCCTTTAAATCATTTTAGATTTTTGTGCAGTTTTTTCTGATTATGGAGAATTTCATATCAGTCTTGAACGCTTCATATTATAAATTAGGTCCAACTAAGTTTCAAATTTATGAGACGAAAGTTATAAATAAATTTAAAAGTTCCTGAAAAAATGCGCGAAAAAATTTATAGAACTGGATCGGAAATCGATATTTACAAAAAACAAGTGTTGCTGCACAGCGCCATAGCAATGATGAAGGTTCACCAACGGGACAAAAACCAGTAGCACAAATTTATCCGCGGTCAAGGTTTGTTCAGTTGTCAAATATCATTCAGATGCTTTACTTCGGTTAATATTATAAAACAATCTCGAAATTTTGGAAATTTTCGAAGAAAGAGTTATTTGCGGAATGGATTTGTGATTTAAATGAACTTTAGAAGAATTTTCAATGTAATTTAGAAACGAACAACCGATACAAGCATTGAGGCCTTCAATCGCTGATTGTTGTCGAACGGTATTTGCTGCATTTCTATGGCATGAACGGTTGGTGAAAGATGCAATGGTTTGTAGCACTTACCTTAAGTTTCACCCGGAATTACATTCCGTAAGTTCTTATTCATCAAAAAGTCCTGGTATTTTGTGGGTGAAATTTAAATATAAATATAGGCATATGATAGACTACATTTTGTGGATAAAGGACAATGGATGAGTGAACAAAGAACATTTTTGACTGTTTTCAGTAGAATGGATTGAGTTTATTAGAAACTGCCGCTGCAGTCTAGATTGTTTCTCTCCTTGTACTTTAACTTTTCATTTTCTATCTGTTTTCATTTCAGATAATTTACGGTCAGAGTGGAATGGAATTAGTCATGGCTACACCACTGCATTCACTTGTCAGCATCTGGCAAGAAATTAATATGGCAGTCCAGACCAGTATTGAACAACATTTGATACTTCAATGTCCATTGACTATGCGACAGTTTAATGTGAAACCAGTTAGAACCAATATTAGTGCAACACAGCAGGTTTTTTTTCATCTTTTTTCTTCCAACATTGTTCCCCTTATTTTGCTGTATCAGTTTTGTCCTGGAACTTTTAAATTTTATTTTTTTACTCCTATGTTTTACAAGTAATTGATGTAGTCAAATTGGCATAGCGCAGCAGGAAGAGGATAACTTTTTCAAAAATTTCGAAAATTTCAATATTATAAAGAGAAAAAAGATGAATGATTATTGTCAAGGGATCATCATCAGCTCAACGAAAGGATCTTTGTGAATTATGTGAAGAATGGCACACGACACCGGTGACTACTCACATGCGCATGGCACATCCGGGATGTGGGAAATATTGCGGTGGTCAGGGGTATAACAGTTCTGGTAAATATACAAGTGGTTGGTCAGGAAACTGTGGCGACGGTGGCCGACCAAGTGCTGTTTGGTAAATCTGTTTGTTTATTTATCTGGTTGTCTATTTATGGATCATTATGGCTTCTTTCGTTTGGGAAATCGTATTTTAGGTATTTGATGTGTGGTACATGCCGATCGAAGTATTTACTACAGACTCCGTCCGGGCATCAACAGGTGACATCTGTAACTTTCAAACATATTTTTTGCCTAAAAAAATTATTTGACTGTTTGAATTTTTTTGGCATCGCCTCACACCATGTCTAACTATCACTGGGAAAAAATCGAAAAGTTTTTTGAATTTCGAAAATCGGCTAAATGTGAGTTCTAGGAGCGAACCCGTCGATGGCGTGAATTTTGTACTTCTTCAGCTGCCACAGAAGTCTCTCCAGAAATAGTAATCAAACAGAATGCTATGTTTCTGATGGAGTTAAATGCATGCATGGAAGGTGACAGTAAAGACACATCAACAGCAACATCAGGATGGACGATCAATCTGTTCCCACAAACATCTGTCACGACACCAACAGTAACTTCTACATTTCTACAGACGAATGTTGGAGTGGCGTCGCAACCGGTTTATAATTTTGATAGTTTCAAAAAATATTTAGTATGATTGTGTGGTCTTCGTAATGCTATCGAACCTGAACAATAAAAATCGCAAAATAATTTAATTTGGTCAAGAATGAAAATTCAAGATTACTCTGAGTAATCAAAACTGAGATGGTCAGCATAGAAACCAAACCCAAGATTAAATATCTTCAGAAATTATTCTTGATTTATGTCATGATATTCATCTTTCTCTGATTCCGATTCAGAAGTGTGAGAAGATGCTTAGGGCAAAGTTTTGAACAATAGAGAAATTACCTGCATCATAAATAGGATGTTTGCAAATTGATGTTACGCGGAAAATTATATACTTCAGTTCAAATTACGCAT
>PQVD01001639.1:26583-50777 GCA_003012265.1 Setaria equina
GGATAACTTACAGCTTTCATCGAATGAACATGAAAATTGTTGGCTTCTACGAAAGGTGCCTTATGCCAGTGATCCAGGACCGAAACATGCTGGTCCTGGAACTCATCTCGGCCTTTCAAATTACAACCCATTGTATTCGAAAAGACAGGTGAGTTGGGTTGGGATGATATTAATAGCTTCATCATCGTAATCAAATGAGGGAAAGATATACGAAATTAAGTGGATTAGTAGTTAGGAAAAGGTATCAAAAAAATTTTGATACCGATGAAAATTTTTATTGACATTCATTGCAACTAATAAAAGCTTAATTTCTAAATAATGTTTCAAGAAATTCGGTTACTCCACACTGATTTTAGCTTGGTTCGTCGCCGCTAACAAGTTCTCCTAATCGAAGTGAGCTGGCTAATTCTATACGTCAGAAAATGTTGGAAGGGTATGAACGAAGGCAATCTGCTGAAGTAATTTCTTTTATCTAATGATTACTGTGACTTGTGACCTTTAAAGATCAGTTTAGTTTTTTGAAATGTTTATTTCGAGGTTTGGTTCATTTTTTCTCTACTAAAACTTCAAGTTCTCTTCAGATGTGATTAAAATTCAATTAAATTTCAGAATTTTTTTCTTGCAGATTGTTCGTAGTCCGTCTGTAGCACTGAAATCACTTCTGCTAACCATTGAACAAAACAATGTTCCAGGCAGCTCTTCAGGTACTATGCTGAACATGTGGTTGATATCGAATTGTAAACATTTGAATTTTCTTAACTGCAACATTAAGTTCCTTAGTTCTAACTGAAAGAAACTGCATATCTATATTTCCATACTGCATTACATTTAAGATCACAACTTATAGGTCATGCAGAGATTTCTTCAGATATTTTGGAAAAGTGTTGTAAGCTTTTAGAAGATCTGGTATTCTTATATCATTATTAATTGTATTGAAATTCTTGTTGTTACTATTGGAAAGTTAGGATGAAAAAGAAGGCGATACTAGAAGAGAAAAACTAATATATAAATATCGCTTTCAAATTTTAACTGAAAAGATTTTTGCTTTTAAAAAGGTATATATTTAAGCAAATCTAAACGTATCACTTCGTCGACCAGTGCTTGCTTTTGTTATGGAACGACATAATCTGGCTCGTATACGGGAGGCAATGGCAACTGCCATAGCTCGTGCTACATTTTTTGCACATTCGTTCCGTGTGTGGAATTGGCTTCTAAAATTGGTTTCAACTGAATCTAGGTAGAGTTTTTTCGTGAAGTATAAGAATTTATTATCAGTTTTTCTTTGAGGTTATTGGAAATGTGCTGTTTCAGACTTTTGTAAAAATGCATAACTGAATTAAGAATGAAAAGAGAAATTACGGATGCAATTTTTGCCAGTAATTTTGCACACTATCTGGAACACATCGATTCCTTCAATAATGAATGAGATTTTAGTGTGAAACTTTTCTCCGTAGTATGTTTAGTAGATGATTTGTACAATTTTTTTCGAGAAACTTATTGCAGTTTATTGTTTTGTATAAGAACTGCTTTTAAAAGACTGTATTGATGTGTATTAGTTTTTTAGTGTCGCGGATATTCTCTGGCAGTATTTAACTGCTATGAACTCTTACGTACCTTTATGTCGATGGCGTAAACATAATTTACGTCTAGCAACAAACTTGCGTCTTTTGCCACATCCTTGGCGTGTTTGCTATTTGGCTGGCCCAATTGCCAATAAAATGGTCCAACAACTACATTCGTTTTTGCACACCATTGCAGTTATCGTGCAGTCAAATGGTGTAGACACGAATCTACGCTGTTTATGCTTCCGAGTTTGGACTTTTCAATTGACGGTTCATGAACAGGTGTTTCTTTGGTTTTAGGAATTTAATCAAATATTTTTTTAAGATTTCTAAATGTCCGAATTTAGAAGTTTCTAGGTCAAAGTGGATATTCTTGTTTTAGTGATTCATTTCATTTTGTACCCTTAAATCAGTTGTGCCTGTTCCTACGCCTTTACGTGGAAGTTTATCGTTGCGCATTTACAGATTTCATTAGGTTTATATTCTAGCATAATTATTGGAAACTGCAGGATTTGCTTTCTCTCATATGCGACGTATTGGCAAGTGTTGGCAGTGTTTTGGCAGATTCATCCTCAGGTCATTCGTGGAATCTAGATGATAGCGAGCGAAAGGCGGACCATCGATCATCTCGTGAAGATCGAGCGCTGTTGTCTAGAAAGAGTTAGAATCGAAATTCATATTAAAGCTTCATTTCTTTTCGAAGTCCTTAAAATCTAAGTTTAATTTTCAGTTACCTTGCATCTTTGAAGTGTTGTACTAAACTGATGGATTAAAATCTCAAGATTTCAAACTTTGCTATAGATTAACAGTCTTTCATTCTTCTCTTAACAACTGCTGGGAGAATTCTTGCTATAAGCTACTTTTTTTCAGCGCAAGCAGATGTAAAGCAAATGGAAGATATTACTGGTATTTTGCGTTATGAAGCATCAAGTCGTCAAGGGATGATCGGTTGTTTAACTGATGGAAGCAGCGAAACGTTCTGGGAGACCGGTGAAGAGGTTAAATTGAAGTGAAATCTCAAAATTTCTTTCTCATCGAATTGTTATTTTTTTTAGAACGCAGCAGTTCAAAAACGATATTTTTTGAAATGGTAAAAATATCAGAAATAGAGCGACTGTTCTAGTTGTAAGAATGCTAAAATTATTCGAGAATATACACTTACTTTACACAATCAAGTCTTCAGTTTCAGGATAAAAGTCGTCCTCGTTACGTGACAGTGCACTGTAATATCCGAAGCTACACGGCAACACTCTTGACTGTATATGTAGATAATGTTCGTGATGAAGGTTATCGTACTTCTTCGATCACTGTTGTTACCACGGAAAGCGACGGACGACGTCGAAAGATCCATTCGGAGTGTCTTGATTATGTATGCATTCATTTTGTATTCGTACGTATACATTTTCACAGTTATAGCATAATTAAATTTTTCGGAGGACAAATGCTCCTATTACGTAGATCATAAAAAAATTAGTACATTGGACAGTTTTCTGTACTAATTCAAACTTTATTGTAATTAGTTAACTTCTTGACCACATGAGTAATTGAATTAAATTAAATTTTTAGCAGTTTATTGGTTGGGTCAAATGCTGTGTTGCTGGATTGAATTCAGTGCAAGTAATATTTCGTGGTAACGACCCCTCTTTACGTATACGTCAGGTAGCAACAGAATTCAATCAATTTTCAGATATATATTAACTATAATTGATCGATTGAAATTTTTTTTCTTATGATCCTTGATGTATCAAAGAATATAACGAAATCTCGCTCAGTGTTCATCTAATATAGATTGTAATTATGGTCAAAAAATTATATAATTTTTTCGAATTTCTAAAAATATTTTTGAGCTTTAGCTCCGGGTTTTTGGCACTATTACTATACCGAATGTTTTTGATGCGCAATTATTTGCTGATCGAAGCTTGCTGAAACCTTCACCATCGCACCAACTGTTATTCAGTGCTAACCAAGATGATGCTTTTGCTGTTTTCCAAGCTATTGCTGCTCAAGTTGGTCACAATTCAATTCGACAGATTTTTTCATAAAATTTTTCAAATTTTTATAATCTGAAATGAAAGTTGATGAAACATTATAGACAAGGCTAATATCACCCTCATTTTATTCTGTTTGGACTACCAAACTAATTTGGTTAACTCGTGAAAACATTTGATATTGTCTACTTAGTCTCATAATCTGAACGGGAAAGCTATTGCACTGTTGATCTCATATGGGTTTAGTCATTTGATTAGAATCGTTTTAAATTAATTGATCCATTTTTTCAGGCATTTAGTGATGAATTTTCTCAAGAAGAGAATGGTACCTTACGACAACAAGTACTTGATTTATTATTTAGCCGTATACAGTTACAACCACTCCAGACATTTGTTTGCTCCCATATGATCAGTGCTTTGGAGAGGTTTCCATTGTCCTTGGATTATTCTTAATGTTTTTGAAAATTTTCTGTATTTTGAACTTTTGAAACTAAGTGAAACTCCATTTAATACGTAACCCTCCTACCCCCCTCCCCATTTTTCTCGGCTTTACACTGAATAAGCTTGATCCTTCATCCATTTTCCAGAAGAGGCTAGAAAATCGAATGTAGTCTTTGTATACTTTAATAGGAATGGGCAGTATTTGGTATTTCTGGAAGCTTCAGTTTTTTGACCCTATAACCTTGTTCACACCAGTAAATACTTCTCATTTACTAACTTCTTTTTTATTTATCTTCTGTGAGTTTCAGGGAAGTATCATCATTGCGTGAAAAAACAAAACGCAATTATTCGTATGTTTGTGGTTTGATGGAAATGCTGGTAAAAATTTGTGCTTCGCGTCAAGGTCTAGAAATATTTGGTGCCAAAAATAATATTCTCGTTGTTCTTTCCGAGATGTTACTATTTGCTCCTCAGGTTACCACCTTAGTTCTTAACTTTTGCTATATACATATGAATTTTTATTTACTTTTTATCTACTAATCATTTGCTTGTCTTCACCGTCAGTGAAGCATTTACTTACCAATCATTTATTAAAGAATTCAGTGGATTTCTTTATACCATTTATAAAGCTTAAATTTCATTTCCCGAATTCACCTGTAGAATTTCTTGTACTTTTTAAATTTGCATTAAGGTGGTACAATATCAAATATTGGAAACAGTTGAGCGTCTTTCTAAATTATTTACGCCTTCTGCAGTCGATTGTTCGAATTTTGCACGAAATTTACTAATAATAATAGCAAAAGTGATAATACTGCAAATACGTGATAAGATGACGCGATCATTGACCCCAGCTTCTTTGGCTGTTAGTTTCAGTGTATTTCATATTAGCTTTTAACAATTTGCTTCGGTGTTACTTTGATCTGCAGTGTTTCCTTTTTTCTTTCCAAATGCTACCAACAGGATAGTATTTGTTGGTTATTAGCATTTTTGATTTTAATCTTTTTTCATTTCATGACTGAACTGAAGAAATATTTCTTTCTGGACGGAAAAGTAGACTTTACATGAACGGTATGATGAAAAAGCTTTATCTTATTCAGATCCAACACCAGTAATAATTAAAATCTGTTTATGGTTGTTGCTTAATGTGATACAAATGCTGAGATTTTCACAAGCTTAATTCTAATTTCGAAAAAGTTCTCCAAAAATTTTACAGACTCATATGACAGATGCACCGTTGTGCTGGCAAGTTGATCGTCCAGTCGCCTGCGATATTGGACATCTCTCAAAGCAGTTGTTAAAAGATCTGAGGTAATTATAAAGTCCTGTTGAAATGGTTGACCCTCTTTTGAAAGTTCAAAATGTTAAACCTAGACCCTAATGGATTCCGTTGAAATTCTAAACATATCAAGCGCTGATTATTTAAATTTTGTGAGTGCACGCATAAAGTTTTTTACAATTGCATTTAAAACGTTGCTTTTCCTAACATTGCGTTTCTGATTTCAACATTAATCCAAACATTCAGTGGAATGTGGTTCTTATTTGTTCCAACCGTATCAAGCTTTTTATCATGTTTTTTTTTATTTTCAAACTTAAATATTATAGAAGAAAGTTTTTTATTTCTTACAGTGAAGGTTTATTGAATGGACATTGGACAGTACCCGTCCGTACGGAAATTGCCAATGAAATCATGAACTTGACTTGCTTTAATATCACTCATCCGTATAATGAGCACTCGCAAGGAACAGGAACAGATGAAGTTACGGCGGTATTGCCAAATACTTCGAGTGTTTCCGAACTGACAAGTGCCAATAATTCCTGGTCAAATTTATTGAAAAGTAGAAAATTTTGGCTTGCTGTAGCCGCACTGTCTTTACTGAAAGATAGTCAGTGGTTAGAGCTGTCACCAACGTGGCAAAGTTTACAGGTTAATCTTTAGAAGTTTACAGGTGCAATAGAAAATTATAATTTATTTTGTAAGGGTGACAAGTAGTAGGCAAATGGTTGCTTGTTTTTCTTTTTAAAAAAAATACTTCGAGTGTTATTTACATTAAAAAAAAAAAAGAAAAAATAAGAATTGCAGTTATGTGAGAATGTAGCACAGGATTAAAAATATAAATAAGCAGCAAAATATATCTTCTGATCATTTATTAGATTCATCAAAACTGGTGTTCTCTGACTTTCAGTATAACACGCTTATCTGACATTGTCTTGTAGAATATTTCGATATTTTCCCTTTAAGCACCAGTAACTATAACTTTATCCTTTTCAAGCTTTCTTTAGTTTATCATTTCATATCATTATTAAAAAAAGAATTTTTTTTCTTGAAGAATAAAAAAGAAAATATGTCGTCGGGAATGTTATGTGATAATCACGATGATGGACACACTTTAGCTACAGTGTACTGTGAAACTTGCCAATGCTCACTGTGTCGAGAATGCTTTTCTGTGCTTCATTTAAACAAAAGGAATCGGTAAATCATTTGAAAAAATTTTTTTTGTGAAGAATCAGTAAATTTAATTGGATTCGTTAGCTTTAAAGTGGTTTCATTCTCTTTTCTCTTAATTCTGAATGTGAAGTTCATGTTAAGTTTTCAGTTCGCATGCTGTACAGCATCTTGGTGTAGCAAATGACTCGCCTCAAGTTGAAGTTCATGAGGGTTCTACTCGATTACGTTTACCACATCTTTTGGTATTCTTTTTTCTTGTTAATATTATTTTTTCATTCATTTCCTAGCAGATTGAGTCTTATTACTTTGATTTTCATTCCTAGCGTTATTGGTGAATCCATTACGAATCTTTTTTCATAAAAAATTTTTTTTGACAGAGAAAGGTTTTCGTTTAACTTCTTCTAGTCTGATGAAATTATTATCCTCTGTATCGCATTTTTCTATTTAGTTCCAGTCAGCAATTTCAACAGTTACTTTGACACTAAAAACTCTCAGTATTCTCTTTTAAAATTGAACTGCTGGATTGCATTCTAATTCTTTCAGTTCACATTTTTGCTTTAAATTTTTTCATTTTTAATCCTAATTTTCCCTCGTACCTAAAGCTATTTTTAATTGTTGAATCTTTCCGTTCTATAAGCATCTTTTTGTCATGTATGTCCGTTTAATTCATTTATCGTCATCGTCATTGTTTAGATGTAGCTCGTGCTTCTTTCAGTAATCCATCAGTTTTCCTTTCATTTTGGGCCTGATAACATAACAGTTTTGTAAATTTGTAGATACTTTTTAATCCAACCACACTAAACGGAATGGTGGAATTTAATCAAAGCATTATTCGAGACGATATACTATCGACATCTTATAATCGAACTTCTGGTATCATTTTTCAATATGTTGCTCATAATCAATTCCATAGTAATTGAAGTCGAAGTTGCCTTTAATGTGGCCAAATATGCCATTAGAGAGCTCGTTCTAGTGGATACATGGAATGCAAAATAATCATTTCTGCTTTCAAAGTTTAAAAATCTGCTGTTCGTGATCATGGTGCTATACTAAATAAACACTACATTTTTCTGGGGATTTCAAGTCTTGCATTGTGTATTAAGCTAAATAGCTCGTAAACAACCATATTTTATTTTAGGCGTACCAATCTTTAATGAAGCGAGTAGCAGCTGTGGTTGTCGCTTCTGTACTACTCCATTACGTCCAGATCAAGTTTTTTTTTCTTTTTTTAACACTAATAGAATTCTGAGTAAGTAATGTCTATATCTAACTGTTGCCAACCTGGTTGAAAAAGAAATTTCGAATACTACTTTTTGTTTTTAGTATCTATAACTAAAATGGTTATATAACTAGACTACTTGAAATTGTGGAGTTTTTCAAACTGTTTTCATCGATTGCTCTTATCTAGGTTTTAGCTTCTGCTATTATAGCTCTGTAATTCAATAACTGAAATGATCATAAGACCTGTTAAATTTCTGCTGGTAACTGTTATCAACCTGGTTATTCGCATTTTTAATAGTTAACTGCAGTATTGCCAGCAAAGGAAAGTGTGCTAATTTCTTCAGTTGATCCATGGTTTGTGTGATCATGAAGAATGCCGTCATCTTGCTACATTTGCCTGTCAGCGACAGTTGCCGTGTGGTCACGTCTGTGGTGGCATACGTGATGAAGATATTTGCTTGCCGTGTATGCATTGTAGAAAGCCAGGTATGTTATGCTTTTCTTATTAACAATCTGGACATACTGATGCAGCAGAAAAGTGTAAGTAGACCAGATTTGGAGCAAATTTTACTCGAAGACAACTGTAAATATTTTTAATTTATTACTATATTTAAAAAAGTTTAAAACTCGGTTTTAGTAGTTAGTTGTAATATCTATTTTTACTTCACCATTCTCATCTCTTCTTCCATTGATAGAATTTTCAGATGTAAAACAAGATGCTGATGATTTATGTGTGATCTGTTTTACCGATCGATTGGGTGGTGCACCTTGTATTCAGCTTGCTTGCGAGCATGTTTTCCACTATCGCTGTGTGCGAACTGTACTCGAGAAACGTTGGAATGGGCCACGAATTGTTTTTCGATTTATGCAATGTCCACTGTGTAAAAAGCAGGTTAATCCTAATTTTTCACTTTTTACTAAGCACAGAAAGCTTGAAATGACAATCAGTTAGCTAGTTATAGCCTGGACTGAATTATGGTATGATTGTTCTACTAAATCGACTATATATGGCAAGATATTTCAGATATGCTTTTCATAGATAAGGGAATAAGGATCAGGCTTTTTGGGATTCTCAAAGCAAGATGAGACCCGATTGATAGTTTAGTAGTGCGCTGCATGATAACTAGATAAGCTAGCAGTTATGAAATAATTGGTATCATTTATTATTCAGTAAATTACATGTTACGGTGTATTTCAAATTCCAGATTGATCATCCTTCAATGGCAGATTTGTTACTTCCATTGAAACATTTGTATGACGAAGTATTGAATAAGGCACGTTTAAGGCTTGAATACGACAGCCTTTTGCAGTGTCCTGCAATTACCTCTGAAAGCAGGTATTTCTTTTTCCTTGCTGGAGAACTAACACATGATGATGAGAACTAATAAATTTCATCCCTAATTCTTGGAATGTTTCATGATATTAAACACTCAATAAGACAATGATAAAATTTATCAATTTTCTCCTGTTTGCGAAAAAATGCCAAAATCAACTCAGGTAATTCAACGTACCCGAAGTTAAACAGTAGACTTTAAATTGCTTTAAATTAATCAGTAGACTATAAAGCAATTTTTTGACATGTTTAAAATATTAACCTATGTCTGTTAGATTTTCACGGATTGCAAGATGCTTAAATTGTAAAAGTTAAATAAAATGCACTTGTCGAGGGCTCACCTAGTATTTTATTGAACGCATTTTTTTAGTGAATATTACAATAATCCTGATGAATATGCAATGGAGCGATATATGTATGTGCCATGTTTTAAATGTGGGAAGGCTTATTTTGGTGGTGAAAGTCGTTGTCAGCAAGTTGGTTTTGCTATAGAATTTACACATATCAATTCATAAAGCTAGCTTTCTTTTAGAAAGTTTGTGATTCTAGCACAACAAAAATTCTGCTTTTTTTTTTTTCATCCTTTCATATCTCATATAACTCAGTTTATTGCAGAATTTCATCTGGTTTTTGTTCTTGGTACTCTTCTTTCAAAATAAATTTAAAATCTAAAAAAATCAGTTATTTAAGGAGTTGGACAATTCACAGTATGATCCAGAAGAATTGATCTGTGGTGCTTGTTCGGATGTTGTAGGGGCTCAGATATGTGGTCGTCACGGAATGGACTTTCTCGAATTTAAATGTCGTTTTTGCTGTTCAGTTGCTGTCTATTTCTGGTAAGTTATTACAAGCTAGTTCCTTTCAAAATTGTTCATAGAAAATTCGAACTTACCAAAATATTATACCAAGTTGTAAAAATCGATGAAATGGAAACTTTTCAATACTTGAGTCTACTTAATGCAATGCTAGCAGAGTGTTTTTTGCCTCAGTGTTTACCTCAGTTATCAAATTCATGACTCATATGAAAAGAGTAAAATTGAAAGGAAACTTGGAATTCGTTCTCACTGCAGCATAACCAACAAGAAATACTAAGAAAATTGAATAAAAGTACAATTTTATAGAGGATTGATTTTTGGTAGAAGAGAAGCCTTATAACAGAATAAATCATTAAGATCGTTCTCAGAGAAGCCCTTTTTTTCTAGTCTCTTTATAAATCTTTTGCGACAAAAAATTTTCCTACTGGTTTCATGATGGCACCACTGCTTCTCTTCACAGGATCGATCAAGAATACCTTTAAAATATTCTGTATAAATACTTTGAATAATTGAGGCGATCTCATTTGCTCCGTTGGCATAATTTCATATTTTCTGGAAGATTCCAGAAAACTTTCCTGAATACTTTCACTGAACTATTTCAGCGATTGTCCTCTTGCATATTGATGTGAGGGTTTTTACTAATCTACTATAATATTGAAATACTTCTGGTGTTCTTAAATCAGTGTATTTCACCTACTTTTTTCCTCAGCTTCCTAAAATTATAAATAAATCTTTCGATCGAATATTACAATAGATTAGTAAAAAACTTTCTCCTTCTTCTAGAATACTTGCAATACCAGTCAATAATCTTTTCGAAACATTGCCACTAGTAGTAACAATTTTGTGTTTTTCTATGCAATTTATTTTATTTTTATTGCAGCTTCGGCACCACACACTTCTGTACAGCTTGCCACGATGATTTTCAACGATTGATGTGCTTACCGAAGAAACTTCTGCCCAAATGTCCAGTTGGACCGAAAGGAGTACAACTTGATGGAACCGACTGTCCTTTAAGAGTGAAACATCCACCAACTGGTGAAGAATTCCCACTTGGTTGTGGTATATGTCGGAATATTAATACGTTTTGAAATCAAATCAAAAAATTCTTCATTTTCCATAGTTTGAATTTTACTGAATTTTTTTATTTGCATTTAACTATTTGTAGTTATTTTTTAGAACTGTTTATTCATCTTTTAAAATATTTGTGTTCGATTTCTGGTTATTTTTCTAACCGCTACGATAAATGCACGAAACGTGCATGATAGAAAAGGTAATCAAGTTAAGTGGTACTTGTCCTTTCAGTTTAATTTAAAAAAAGTGATATTCTTAATAGGAGATGGTTTGAATTCGATAATGTTCCGTCATGGCGGACGCGAATTATTTTTCACACGGTGTTTAAAGAATTGAACGGACTAGTTAGCTGAGAAATTAAGGCATAAATAAAATTATTGATTACCGTTTGGCAGTTCTGATTTTTCAAGAGGAACCTTGTAATTATTTGACATTTATACTATCGCTTATTATTTTATGAATTTTGGTAGGACAAAATTGTGAGATATGAGGTAAGTTGAGGTATCATAATTCGTCGGTTCAAAAAATTAAAAACTTTGCCAAGAAATTTTTTGTCTTGATGCCAAATAGTTTGGAAAGCAATATAACTGTTTGATATATGATATAAAACTTTTGCAAATTTTATGGGTGAAAAGTCATAATTTATAAAAAAAATAAGGGATTGTAGTGACTAGTGTTTGTTTAACTCAATACAAATGCACTGAACTAATAACCGCTGAGGTCTGATTCTTAATTGAGGTAAATTTTTGATGACGTCTTTCTTTAGTTTAGAAAAAAAAAATGTAAAAACTTCAAGTAGAATATGTTGTTTTGTGTTTATAGTTATCAATTTTCATATCAGAGTTAGATCTCGTACGAGTTTATCTTCTTTTCGGTTGTGAGAAGTTATTTATTTTTATGTTTGTTATTTCTTTTATTTTCTTTGTTCTCTAATTCATGATCTTCACAATGGGTTTTTTCGAAGTTCTCATTTAGATTTTGTATTAGGTTCTAATTCACTTTTCATGAAATCCCTCATGGAGATTCTCGTTTTTTGTTGTTAATTTTTTGTTTTGGTTTTTGTTGCCAAGTTCTCGAAGATCTTAAAAAAAACTTGCCTTTTCTTCGATAAATTTACATGGATTCCAGCTGCATCACATTGTATGAATGTAACAGAATTGTTGAGAAATAAATTTAAAGAAAATTCATTTCATCTGAAACAAAGCCAACATAAAAGCATTTATTTGAAAATATCGGAAGATGCGACTTTTTGAAAGATTTCTGTTGATTTAATGTTATTCTCTTGAAATCTAAAAATCCAAGACCAATTTTTTTAGTCTCTAAATAGTGCATCTGGACTATAAAGTTGAGAACTAATTTCAGTTAGGCAAGAATAAATCAGATAGGCTAAATTGACTCTTTATCTAACTAATGAAAGGTTCGATCTCACAAAAATTGGAAGTGTATGTGATCATAAAATATTTTAAAAACTGACATGGAAAATTGAAAAATTATCCAGAAATCCAATTATGGTTATGTTGGGACCCACCGAGATTCATCACCGATTATTACCAAAAAATACAGAGCCATTTTAACATTCTAAATAATGATAATGCCGACATTTAATCCTTTTCTCCCAACTTATTTTCATACTTTTGGCTTTGTTTTCTACTTCAAATCAAATTTCGAATTTTAGAATTTTCAACTCTCAATAAAAATAGTTGGTTGATTGGTACGTTGAAAGAATATCTTCAAAAATGGTGGACTGAAAGAATATCTTCAAAATATCAAAACAGCTGAGTATAGAAAACTGAGCAATAATTTCTCAGAACCTAGAAATCAAATTTTGAATTTGAATTTAAAATATTAGTTCCCAATTTTAATGCAGCATCGAAGGAATCAATCAATATAAAGAAGGTGAAAGAATAATTTGTGGAAGATAATAAAAAACGATTTTTAAAAAGTTTCCCTTTGTAAACAATGAATCTATTCAAGTCAAGATAATTCATTCTACAGTAATAACTGTTCCCTCAAAAATGGAATCTCCAGTTATTTGTTGGAAAATTTCTTTCCTTATCCGTTAAATTTAAAATGTTAAATATTGTCCTACTAATGCTGAATTCCATTTCGAGGTTTTTTCCAGTGTGAAATATTTTATAATATTCTATCCAACTTTGTAAGTCTTTAAAATTTCAATGTCGCACTTATTCCTTTAAAAATAATTTACCTTTTTTATACCAAAAGTGTTTTTGAAACAAAATTTTAAGATTTCTGTAGTTGAGTTTCAATTTTTGTTTGATACCAAAAATTCCAAGTGAAAAGAGCATCATAGTTTAGCACACCATTATTATAACTGCTGTTTTCTTCTTAAGTGATTTGTACAGCAAATGATAATTCTTTGCTTCGTAATAAAGCAAACAGATCAGAAAACGCATCTAAAATAAAGATGTGATGGGTTTATTTAGGTTTTTGAATCTAATAAAAAGGAATACTTATTTAGCTATAGCAAATGATCTCGAGCTTCTCTTAGAAACATAAATTGGTAGATTGAATTTCTGGACATTCATGAATAATAATCTTTTGTGGATAACACTTAAAGAAAGCCAAAATAATTCATATAAATTCAAAAATAGCATCTCATATTTATAGCAATAACTTCCCAGGTCGATATGCGTTACTTTACGAGTATTATACGTGGAAATAAATATTAGGGAAGATATAAGGGAAATCATGCAGGTACCAAAAAAAAACCTTATTTATTAAGAAATTTATTGCATTTGCAGGTATTCTTTCCTCTATCTACATTGACTTTCATCAGATTGCCAATTTTAGGCCGTCCTAACATCCATCTTGTAATCACAAAAACAAATCTAAAATCAAAAATAGAATATCAAAGACTGTCCAAAATTTCAGGAGGAGAGTCCAAAGATTTATCGAAAATGAAATAAGAAGACTTTCTATTTAAACAATTAGGAATTAGATTTATTCGTCATTAACTTCGTGTCAAAAAGGATATCACCTTCGCTTATTTCCAACACTGAATTTCATCTTGAAATTAATTTGTTGTTTTACTACTTGCAATCAACATTCAAAATGTCTTTAAAAAATTGATAATTGAACAAAAGACTGTAAAATTAATTTGTCATTAATGACATAACAAAACTGTGAGAGGATTTTCCAGTCTGTTCAATTATCAATTATACCCTTCAGATCAGATCAGTTGTTCCATCATTCTTATTTAGGCCATTTCAATTCGATCTAACTCCTTATGTTTTGTTTCTGCAAATGTAATGGAAGAGAATGTAGTCTGTCGAATGATTGTTGACTCCTGCATTGCACTTGACATTTTGTTGTCATGGACGAAAGGGCTTACGACTTATGGAATTAATTAGAAATGGAATTGTAATTAACTCTCATTTAAATTATATGCTTCAAACTCACAACCTGTCTTCCCTCCCGAATAAATGACACTGAGTGCTGAACTGAATAAATTTCCACATTTAATAGCAAATTTTAGAATTTCATCGAAATTTATAATTAATAATTATCGGAAAAACTGGAAATCATTGCTATGAGAGTGTACTTTGTATTTATGGAAAATAAAAACGACTAGAATAGTAATCAAAAATTCAGTAAATGTATTCAGAATTATTAATATTGAAGAGCACTGCGAAGTAGTATAAGTTCATCTAATTCGATAAAATGATAAATTGATAGTTTCTCATCCATTAGTATAAACAAGGAAAATGAAGCAATTTTTTGTTTTTTTTTATATGAATAATGAAATTTAAGCAACAGTATTCCAATTATATGGCATTCCTGACATTAATTAATGAGTTGAAATGGTAAAAGTAGAAAAATTGCGCAAAAAAAGAAGTAAAAATTCCCTGGAAAACTGTTATGGAATATAAAAAAGTAAATAATTTAGTTAAAGAACATATAAAAAAGGAAGTTAGAAAAATCAAAAAAATATTAATTTGCAAATTTGAAAGGCGGAAAAAATATACTATTACTGTAAAGGCAACACTGTAATAAGAATTTTAAATCGTTTTTGATTTTAATGAATCATAATTTTACTAATATTTTAAAAACTTATTGAAAATAAGACTAATAAGTACGTCTGCTGAAATGTTTTTTTTTGGAATAATAAAAAAATTGAAAATGAAAAGTGCTAATTGAGATAAGAAAATATACATATATGATATGTTTATCATCTAAACTGATACAAAATATGATAAAGTGTAAAGTAGTATCCATATTCATTAAAATAAAATGATGCTCTTAACCATTCGTATGAATTTAAACATTTTTAGACTATGAAGATCGGTTAGGAATTATTTATTGTAATTGCAAATGGATCATATTGCATTTTCTTATACATAAATGAAAATAAGTTTCCCTTAACTAAATCACTTATTTGGATAAAAAATTAGGAAACTTTGCATTTTTTCTTAACAATTAAACAAAATCTGTTGTTTCTCCAACATCTGTGATTTTGGGTGTTATTTAATCGTTTATTTACATAGCTATTGCTAAACACTTGCTACAATTTTTCTTTTCATAATTGTTTACACGTTTATTACTTCTAGCATTCGCATGCTTCATTTATAAACATAAATGTATTTTTATAATTTATCAAAGTGTCATTATCATTTGCTCTATTTTTATTTATTTTTTTATCACTTTTTTCTCCATTAATTTTGTCACCACTATAACTATACTTCGTATTTATCAATATTTTATCTTATACATTCTCAGTTCACCTTACTATCATTTACCAAGTCATATAATGCTTGCTGTGCTGTCTATAAACCAATGAAATTTAATCGCGAAGTTTTCCTGCTTCAGCTTACTTCTCTTCACCTGTTGACATACTTCATATGTCTAAAAAGTTTTACCAATGTTTCTGTTTCTGTTATAGCTTTAATCTTTCGACTTATTTGCTGTATTTAGACAATTGGCCAGTGTTTTTCAGATCTATTAATGGAGTTTCAGAATTTTAAATTTCATAAATTTTTGTGTATTTGTTTTTCGTAATCACAACAAAAAAGCCTGTCATTGATTTTGCAATCATATCAGTTGCTACCAGCTCATATATATGTATGTCAACATAATTTTTTGCGTTTCAATCCTAGGAAATATTGATTGACTTCTACGCAAAATTAAGCAAGAGAAATAGCAAGAAGTTTAGACTTAAACAACCAATAAATAAGACTGATGACAAATTAGCCAAAAAGTCCCTTCAACAATGATGCCTCATTAAATTTGTATTTAGAAGTTAAGGATTCTTCAATTGTATGATAGCGAAATTCCATCATGCCTCCTAGCTCTTGCAAGAAGCGTTAGAATCAAATTTGTATTAGAATAAGTAAATATTATGTGTGTATTTTCCCCTTTTATTTATTTATTTTTTCAAATTCCTTGCCGTTTTGTGATATATTTCGCAATCATCACCTAAAATAATTTTAAAGTTAAATATTTTATTGAAAGGTATGGTTTTAGTGGAATTGCCGCATTAATTTAAGCAAAAAAAAAGTCGAGAATCCCTGAGAAGGAAAAAAGGAATCAATCAATACTGCTACTTATCAGCATTCACCCTGTTGTATCTGAATTGTTGCAGTGAAACTGGTGCCCCTGCAATTTTCAACGAATATTAAATTAGACATTTTAATACTAGTTTAAACATCAAGAGAGAAGAATCATTTGCCAAAACAATACTTGCTGGAGTTTAAAGAATTTGAAATATTGAGGCAAATATTGATAAACTGGAAGAATCACCAGACAAAAACTTTCCGGACAATTGTTTCCGTTATCAGTTTGTTTGGAAAGATACAGAATGAAACAGTGACGAAGATTTCGCATAACCACTGATCAGTAACCTCAGCTGGTTGATAACTTAGATTTCAAATTTGATAGAATTGATGTAGTTAGTGGCTGTTATAGTCATCAATTTTCCTCTTCCGCAAAAGAATGTTTCTATGAGTAATTGACCCATGTATAGATGGATACACAGAGTAGAAACAGTGGGAAACTGGCAAGACAACTAAACTAGATTAGGCCGGGCCAGGCTAGCTTATAGAGTCTTGTATTGGATTAGCGCAAGCTGGTTGTGCTTCACAGATTGATCCTTTGGTTCGTCACTAGATTCGGAACATTGAATGATGAAAGAAGCGGTAGGACGAGAAGGAAGGAAAATGAGCCCAGAAAGGGCTAACGGAGAATGGGAGAGAGCGGAGAGCGGGGGAGAAGGTGTCTAGAGAAAAGATCCCTTAATATCTCTTCTGGCAGCTGTCTAGAAGTTATTAGCAAGAAATTTTACCAACTAGCTAGACTACTCATTTCATCTTTCCTTCACTTAGACTTAGCTTCATTTCCCTGACTAAAGGAATCAATTCTCTCTTCATTTTTTCCGAAGATCGTTAAAACGTTCATTAATTTTTTTATAGTTTTCAACAAAATATTTCGTCATTTAGCTTCCCCTTTTCTCTCTCTCTCTCTTTTTTCCCTTCCCCTCTCTCTTCTTCCCTTTATCGTTCTTCATACATCGCTTTCCTTCTTTTTCACACCGTTTCATTATCACTGAACCTTAGATTAGCTAGTTCGTTTCCCTCTCTAATCCGTTTAATTTGTAATAATATTAGAAGTTCGAAAGTATGAGTAGAAAAAGAATAAAGTTTCATCTTTACTTTGAGACTAATTACTCAGTCACTGTATAAAGTGTTTTTCTAGCAGCAAACAGCAAGTGGAATTGTTTTAATCGCTTATCAGTAAGAGTTCAAAGGTCAGAACAAAGGCAATCATCATGAATCTACACTGCGAATGGTTAGTCGAAGCTTACCTAAGCCTGTCTATCTGAACCAAATCTCAAAATTATTATAAATCCGGAATTCCCTTCTGTGATTAAGATTGCAACTCGTTTCTCCCGTTTTTTTTTTTTCCGCTGGAATTTGAACTAATATTTCTATAATTAGAGCAAGGTGAACAATATTTGTTAAGCAGCTGCAAGAGATTCCTCTTTCTGATAATAGATTGACCAAAAATGGCAAAAAAAAAGCACCAAATCGATTAAACAGTGTAGCAGAAGAGTCCATTTCAGTTATGTGTAGAGTATTACAACGATACTTCATGAAAAGGACAACCTCATATAGTAGTTAAGTTTCCTGGATTAATTAGTAAATGAATTGAGAATATATCAACACACTTTCTTTCCTTGAGATAAAAAATGAAAGGTAAAGTTTGAAAATTCATCCCTTGGTGCTCCCTCACTCTCCTTGTGATGCATTCATTTTGTTTGTAAACAGCGTTCTGCCAATGATTTATAAACATTTAAGTGAAACATTACTTTCCTTTTTTGACAACAAATAAATTTATTTCCCTCTTCTTCCTCTTCTTTCGTTTCCTCTAATCAAGAATCCTCTATTTTATAGATGTACAACCATCGCCTGAAACGGGAAGATCCCATTATAATGTGTTCGCATAAGCTTAAAGAAAATATCTTTGTCACGAAATTAATACTGTTGGAATTAATGTTTCAATAGCATGTTATGTCTTAAAAACAATTGACCAGTTTCAATTTACAATTATTTTTCTGGAAACCAAAAAGTAAAAATATTGAATATTGGTCCGGTTTAGAATGATACGTGATGTAATGCACACAGCCTCAGCTTGACTAATTGAAGAGATTCGATATCCTTCCAAAAAAACAAAATTTTGGAAAGTATTTCAAAGGATACACGGATGGAGACATCTCATTGCCTGTCTACTTTTAGCGTCGAAGTTTTGCTTCAAAGTATGGCAAATTATATAAACATGTCATCTTTGACGTCACCAAAAAGTGGCAATTGCAAATGGTTGCGGTTGTGACTGCTACTATAAGAATAGCGTTAGGTAGTCTTTCACGTATGCTAAATTACTGTTGCATCTAGGTATCCTGAAGTATAGGATATCTGATTAATATTTTTTCCTTGGATATCTAATTATTAAAATGTTGTCTTCATTTAATTATAGATGAAAAGTTATAAGAGATGTTCTTTCACATCATTACTTTCATAAAAGAATGAAGTAGACTTTTTCACAACTGCGAAAATTGTTACCGTTTTAAAGAACTGAAATTCCTAATTGTTCACTTAACATTTTAATGTAAATTAAGAAACAATTTCAATGAGGTTTCATTGGAAAAAGGAAATTTTGATTAACAATAAGCAAAGTAAAATTTAAATAATTTTAAAATTTTGAACTGCAATTGGTACCTGTAGTCAGATGTGTACAGAATCTTCTTAATTAGTAAACAGTTGAACATTATTTCTACGGCTAAAATGCGCCGTTTTTAGAAAACTACTGCCATCATCCTGAGCCCATTTCTTCTCTTTGAGTGAATTAGCCAGGTCATTGACATTTTTAATATTTCTTGACTTCAAAACATTCCAGTGCGAAATTCTAGCTATTCTCGGGCCTCTGGTCTCTCAGAAGCAGCCTTTTAAAGTTTCTGACAGTGTGCAGTGGTCCTTCTTCATTTTTACTTCGCACAATAATAGTTTTGCACATAAATACTGTAGCAACTATTTCTTGATAAGTTTCTTGTCTTTTATTTCGATAAATTGATTCTAGAAATCCTAGAAGTTCCCGTATGAACAGTTCAACTAAAAACTTAATTACTCCTTTCTTTTAAGTATGATTTTATCACCAATATCTGATTTAAAAAAAGATTTCCAAAATTTTTGAGAGTTTTTTGCATTGATTTTTAAAAATTTGACATTTCACGGATCCGGTTTCTGTTTTCTCTTTTTGGAAAGAAAACAAAAAATTTCTAACAATTCTTATCTTCATGCTTATCTTTGCCGTATGTTAGATCATTTTTTAGGATAAATTTTCGTCTCGTTTTCAGTTATACTATTATATTTGTGTCATTTCACATTGTTCAACAATATCTTAACACTAATTGACAAAGTGAATTTCTCCTGCATATATGCTTTTATAAGTGAAGTGGCTGATTTGAGAAAGTGAATTAGAGCGAATTATAGAGGAGGTAGAAATAGGGCTGATCACTTTTTTTCTTCTCCATTTATAATTTATTTTTAGTTCCTTTATTATTTATTTTTAATTTATCTAATTTTTAATTTCATTTCACTTTTACTTTCTGCTGTGATTATATTTGTTTAGCTAATTGAAAGAACTTCTTTGTAATTATGCAAAATCTTGCATTTTTCTTTCATCTCTTAAACTTATAGTGAACCATAGTCTCATACTGCGCTTCTTTCATGAACAGTCAAATTTTTTTTTATCATTTTAATTTTAATTAAACCGTTTTCAACTTAAAGTATAATTATTCTCCTGATTTCATAAATAAAAATCTAGCGTTACAACTCATGTTTATGATAGGGATGTATTTTGAGAATTTTAAACAGCTGAGGAAAAAAAAAGGTTCAATTTACCTTACAGGCAGCTCCTCAGGCAAAATATTTGTTTAATGATTTTCCGAAGACGAAAGAATATCAGATAAGAGAAATCTAGGAGAAACCAAGTTGCATCAACTTGAAGTGATTGCTTAATCAACATTCATAAGGATCCCGAAGTTTCAGTTCCTCTAAAAAAATTGGGCTTAAGGTGTGAGGAAGTAATTAATCAAAAATGATAGCAAAGTCAGTAACATAATTATCCATTCTTTTGATTCTATTTAACTTTTTTATTACATTATTTTTGGACAGCTAAATTCCTCTTCCTCTTCATTGTTCTTAATTTCAGCATCTTTGCAATAATAACAAAATTCATCTCATTATATTTTCATTTAGTTTACTATTCTCTTTCCCATTTATATTCCATTATAATTTTTAGTTGATTAATATCTTCAATGAAGAAAAATAAACGAATTAATGCATTGAATAGAAATGCATTTTTTGAAGAGAGAAATTAAAGAACAATTCAAAATGAGTGGTAAGGGAGGCCAATAGTGTTAATGTATGTGGCATTGTCTCATTGCATCGTTGTTATTTCATTTATCAAACTTTCTCAATTAATATGTAATCGTTAATTAGTAAATAAGTTGCACAAATTTCACTTTACCATACTTTGACTCATCTGTAAACAACAAAATTTCCTGAAAATAGCAAAACATTAATATTATTTTTCATCACTTCCATAATTCTGCGATCTTTCCCTTCTCTACGACGCAGTGCTCTTATTATCTATTCTATTATCATTATTATCGCTTGTTATCTTTTCTTATTTTACTTCAACAAACAGCAGTTACTCCATCCACAATGTATCAGTGTCGTTTAACAGAACAGCTCGAAAGTTACCTCGAAATCACTCTGTGATAAGATTCAAAAAAAGAAAATTACTTTTAAACTCCCTGTTATCTAATAATTTGTGATTCTTCTGATCCTCGTTAAACTTTGATGGGAATCAGAAAATTGACATCAAATTTAATTCATTAATATGAATAGTTCACTGTCTTAGGCTTTATATATATTTACTTCTTACTCAATTGCAATAGAGCAGCTGTATTTATTCAGAACAAAA
This sequence comes from Setaria equina, assembly GCA_003012265.1. Taxonomy (NCBI): domain Eukaryota; kingdom Metazoa; phylum Nematoda; class Chromadorea; order Rhabditida; family Setariidae; genus Setaria; species Setaria equina. The sequence continues at coordinate 47,958 of PQVD01001639.1, forward strand.
GTTGTTGTATAATTTTGTGATGGAATATTTCGAAATTCAAGCTCCACCTCAGTTAAAAGTTGGATAGAACCAATTCTGTTACGGGTGATTTCGTTCTGAGAACATCAAAACCCTTAGTTTCTTCCATTTTTGCAGAAAGCACTGACTAAAAATGATAACAATCAAATTTTTGAATTTCGAAATATTCCATCACAAAATTATACTTTTGTTCTGAATAAATACATCTGCTCTATTGTAATTGATACCTATTTCTATTTCTCAGTCATTTTACTTTTTTTTATTATTGACAGTAAAATTCAGCAGTTTTATGAAAATCTCCAAATACACAGGTATTAATTAATAGGAATGAAATCGATTTATTTTTCTACAACTATTTTTATTTGTAATGCAATTTTCAGTCTCGAAGACATTTCTTTACTTTTCGAAGTACTTGTTAGCAAGAACGTTTCAATCAGTGATAGCTTTGATGTATTTTGAGAAAGTACTTCAAAAAACTTCGATTTCGAATGATTTTCAATTAGTAACAGTTGCACTAAGTAATTTTCAAGTGTCATTCAGTTAATCCCTCGAATATTTTATATTATTCATTTTCATTTTTTGACTACAAAGCATTTTGAAGAACAAAATTAATGGATTTGTTTGCTGAAAATATCGAAAATTATTTTTTTCTGCTGAATAAAGTCTTATCCATGATTTTTTTTCATCACTTTATCTCTAATTAAGTTATTTACTATGTATTTAATTTTATATAGCGTTTCCGGCTAAAAAATAACTTCGATGACTTTCCTGTGCAAGGATAAAAGAAATGAAAATCTGGATGATATTGTTAACATTCTAACAACTGTAATTTAGAGTTAAAGGAAGGTACATTAGCAAAAGCTATATGTCATACCGTTTTATCAGTTTTTAAAGAATTTAATTAAAGCTTGAATTCCTGCAATAAGAATAGAAGAAGGCGAGTGAAAAGGTTACACTTTTCATTTTATCATCAAATCGTGAAATTTGTCTTAATTCGAGAAGAAAGTCAAACATTATGAAGAGGAGCAGAGAGAAAGCAACTTTGCTCAGAATGGTACTCCTGACATCGTTTTTGATTATCATAGAAAAGTTTTCTAAGGTATGATTTCCGATTTCTGAATTTGTTATCACTACCGATTAATTGATTATTTCGGGCTTCAATTAATAGGATTTAAATATTATTTCTTCTCTGCTTACATAGCGATGTTTATTTTCTGATTCTAATTCTCGACATAATAAGCGCAATTTCCTTCTGAAACAGCTAGTTTACATATATTGCCACTAATAAAATATGAAGTTATTACACATTTTTTTCTCAGTCTGGTAAGAATAGAATTCGAAAGCTTAGAACGTTTTCCTTACCATAACTTAGAATTGAGGTAAAATGATTCAAAGCTATTATTTCATTGTCATTTTGTCTTAAAGTTTATGTCGGTAATAGAATCGTAGAGAGTTAAAATTGGCTAATATTGCGAGTAAGTTGTTTTGTTGACATGATGTAGCTATTAGTTTTTATCAGTATCAAAACTGTCACCATAAAAGTTGTTGAGTACCTGCAAGTGGCTTAATTTATAGTATTATTCAACTTTTGAAAAATTTGCTTAAATATCTAATTAATCAATCAATAAGTTGAAAAGCGACAATGACAATTAATAGAAATAAATAGACCTGCTAATGCTATTCTGTTGATATTTCGCTAAAAAAAAATGTGTTCGAAATGATCGGCATTGATAGCTGTGCAAACAGCGGTAATAATGATGATCTTCCGCAGATATACTTTAATTTTTCTAAAGCTTTTTTTTTCTTTGTCTTGTTTTAAAATTTATGTTAACATATTATATTTTAGCCATTCCAGTTGGTCAAGATTATCAATCCTTTTGATAACTTTTGCATACAGTATGCTTCTGTGTGCCACTTTTCAAATGATAATTTTTACTTGCAGTGATAAAGATTTCAAGTACATTTTTATACCTTCTTTTTGCTGTTAGGTAAACAGTACGATGATTTAATTCATTCTTTTTTTTCCCACTATAACTGTCTCATGCAAAAATTGATAATAATAATAATATCTTTAAGGAAAGATACTTAAAATTATCATTTTTATTTAAACTGCTTGAAGAAAAACAAGCTAACATTGCATTAATTTCTCTAGTAAATAAGGTTTATCAGTCCAGTTTATGGTCAGAAAATGTAGTGTTTCAAGTAGCTAATTGATTATTTTATGTAATATAAAAATGCTTTCACGTTTGCCATCAGTCATCAAACAGATAGTCTTTGAAGAAGTTCCCTTCCACAATTTTGCATTCCCTGGAGTTTTACTGTAAATTCTATATTCATATCACCTTTAAAATGTTTATTACAATTATTTTGCATTCTCAGACTCAGTACAGAAGGATTGGCCACTAGGCCTTATATTTTAAAACTATTTTTTTTATATTTTAAATTATTTTGTATTTTTTCTTTCATCTGCAAAACTGGAAATTTAATTTGTGACCATCACTTTATATTATTATAGCTTTCAAATACACTACCCTTTACTGCCTTTATTTACACTTCTATTGCATTATTATTATTATATTTTATTAGTATTGGTATTATTAATGTTCAGTGCTTTTTTTAGTTTTTTATTTATACTTCATATTTAGTCGAATTTTGGGATTATTTTTTCCTTTCAAAATATCTCATGTAAAAAAATGATGTCATTATTTATAATGATTAGGCATGGTGATGTATTTGCAGCAATTAAACAAAGTCAAAGCACAGTGAGAAATATGTTTTTGAAGCTTCAAGCAAATTTAGAAA